>JAWWLR010000002.1:73028273-73042260 GCA_035041075.1 Acraspis erinacei
AAAGCACTCAAAGTGAAACTCTTGAATTTTAAACTTTGAAAATTGAATTTTAAAAATTAGTTCATTCAACAATTTTCTACTCAAAGGCTCAATAATTTAAACGTATAAAATGGAAGCTACTGACACTTTTCCACTGAAGAATTGTATATTAAATGCAGTTAAACTACCAAATTACAAATTTAAAACTTTTATAAATTGTAGAGTTCAAAGATTCAGATTCAGTTCCAAAACTATAAATTTACGTTATCATTTTCAGTTCTCTAAAATAAAGGATCAATCAATGAATTAAAAAAATTAAAAAATTATACCATTTTCAGCAATTTTAAATTCCAATTCCAGCTGAAACTTTGTTAAAAATTGAAAATTTCCTGCTCAAATCCAGAATTTTTAATCTTTTAAAAAATTCCACATTTCAAACAATTGTAAAAAATTAGATTTTTTTTTAAATTCCCTGTCCCAATTCATAATTTAATTTTTGTTCGAAAAGGCCTCGTTTCAAGTTCCCTCTTCAAATCGAGAATTTTAATTCTTTTCGAAAATTCTCCATTTCAAAAAGGGAATTCTAATCTTTTTGTAAAATCCTCTGTTCTAATTCATAATTTAATTTTTGTTCGAAAATACCTCGCTTCAAACTCAGAATTATAATTTTGTTTAAAAAATTCAATTTTCCATTCAGACTTATTGTTCTTCAAATCGGGAATTTTAATACTTTTCGAAAATTCTTCGTTTCAACTAAGAATTCGAATTTTTCTGTTTAATTATTGGTTCCAATAAATAATTTTTATTTTTTTTCGAAAATTTCCCGTTTCAACTTAGAATTATAATTCATTCTTTAAGAAATGCCCTGCTCCAGCTTGGAATTTATTTAAATTTTTTAATTCCCTGTTCCATTCAGAATTTAGTTCCTTTTCGAAAGTTTCCAGTACATTAAAGAAGCTGGAATATGTTCAAATTGGAAAATTCCCGGTATTATTTTGGATAATTATTTTTATTTGAAATGGTTTAAAACTCTTTAAAATATTTCTAAATCTTTTCACTACGCGTAGACACTTTGCTTAAATTATTTGAAATCATTTCAAAATTTTGATTAATTAAAATCTTTTTTCAAATCTTCTAAATATTTCTCCAACTTACTCGATTTTTCTTTAAAAATAAAAGGTTTTTAATTGTTATTTATACATGAAAATTACAAAATTTGACTGACAATATAAATTTGGTTGAATAGAACAATTAAAATTGTAATGTTCAAAATTTAGTTTCTTTGCTTTGCATATTTAATTTTAAATTACTGATTTTGAATGAAAAGTCAGATATTAGTAAATATTAAGTAACTGTTCTTTTTCTTAATTAAAAAAATTTCAAATTGAATGGTTTAAAAATGGAATATTTTTGACTGAAATTATATTTTAAATTTGTAAATTAGCCTTTAATTATAAATATATTATTTTGACGTTATTTTTAAATTTTTTAAAAGTTCATAAGGTTTCAATAGGGCGTTTACGTTTAAAAAGATCACAATTAAACTAATTATTTAATCAACGGTTAAAATCAAAGTTGGAAGAATGTTTTTCCTACAATTTTGTAAACTTTCTGGTCAAATAATAAGTTCACGATCATTTACTTTGTACTTTTATAAAAATTATAATTAATAATAGTCCTTAAAAAAATTATTATACAAATTTATGTTACTTAATTAAACAAAATTAAAGTTCAATCTGCATGTAATTTAATATTGTAAACAAGATTATTCAGATGATAATAAATTAATGACGATTAAAATTAAAATTAAAGTTCAATCTTGATGCTATTTAATATTGTGAAAAAATTAATCAGCTAATAAGTAATTTAATCAGTTTTTAACATAAAAAGCATTAAAGAATTATTTATTTGAGTTATTTATAACATTTTAAAATATTCCAGAAAAAAAATATATTCGCAAATAATTTCGAAATCAGAATTCAGATGTTCATTTAACATCGCAAAACTTTAAAAAAATTATGGAACTGGCATGGCGGTATTTTTTATTTAATTCAATCTTTATGTAACATAAAATTGTGAAAAAATCAGGTAACTTTCATTTCTGAAAATTTGATTTATCAGTAACATTTTATACTAATTTTAGAAAAAATTAAAACACATTAACATAAATTATAAATTGAATTCAGAAACCCATTTAAAAACATCAGAATCATTAAAAAAATTATGTAATTGAAAAAGGGATGTATTAATATAAATAAACTTTTATTATGCAAATTATATCGAATATTCAATTCTATAATCTTCGAATAAATAATCAATTTATTTCACCTAATTTAAAAAAACTAAATTTTAATCTTTATTTAATTTAATATTTTGAAACAATTATTTAGCTAATAATTAATTAATTATTTCATAATATGAGAAGCATTTAACTATAACTTTCACTGAACCATTAAAAAAATCTTTATTTAAAATCTTTTTTCAAATTGAAGCATTAAACAATCATTTTTACTGAATCATTCTAATTATTTTGACATTATATTTTCTTTAAAATTGAAATATTATTTCTATATACGTTTAATTTATTAATAAACTTTAAAACTAAATTCGAAAAAATGTAAAATATTTACTCATAATTTTAAACATTTAATAAAAATTTTAAATAAAAAAAATTTTTAAAAATTTTAAATAAAATTTAATAGAGGTATTCTAAAGCGAATATAAACTTTTATTGTAAAAGTAATACCTAATATTGAATTACATAATCTGAAAGTAAATAATAAATTCATGTTACTTAATTTAAAACATCTCAAATTGCATCTTTATGTTATTCCATATTGTTGTCAGAATTAATTAACTAAAAATTAATTAAATAGTTCACAACGTAAAAAGCCTCAAGAAATTATTTTAATTGAAAAAATCAAATTATTTTTAGTTTTACTTTAAAAATGTTAATTTTAATTTATGAATATCTTTATTTCTTTCAAAATAATCGAAGAAAATTGAATTTTAACGGAATTATCTAATAAATATGATAAATATTCAATCATTTCAAAACAAAAAGCAATAAACCAATATTTTAATAAAAAAATTCAAATAATTTAAAGCCTTAAAAAATTATTTTCTTTGAAACATTTAAATAATTTTCATTTCTTTTTTTATATTTTTTGAATTTGAACTTGTCTTTCTTTAACTTTTATCAATTATAAGCTTTTAAAACATTCTAGAAAATATAAATTCTAGCAAAGAACATAAAAATAATTTAATAATTATTTTCATTAAAATTTATGTACGTATAATTTTGAAAATTGAATTCAGATACTCATTTTCTAACACCGCAAACATTAGAAAAAAATTACTCAAATTTTTTCTACAAATAATGAGTGGTGAATTATAATTTCTACATAAAAATTCAAAAATTTCGCTTACAAATTAACATTTTTTTAAATAGAAAAATAAAAATATTATAATTTTTATTACTAAAAATATTATTAGTTTTAAGTTAATAAAAGCCTTTAATTAAGAATTTATTATTATTATATTATTTTGAAGTTGAAAATAGTTTATAAAGTTGTAATCGCATATTTACGTTTTTTTAATACTTAAAGTATAGATCCATTTTAAAAATGATTTATTCATTTATTTATATTTACAGTTGATAAAATAATATGGGGGTTTCTCAAAATTTTAGAGTTCAAATCAATGATTAAATTAACTTTAAGTTCCTGCAAAATTCTCTTTTTATATAAGGAAATATATATTAAATATTTAAATAATTATATATTTTATCAAAAATAAATCAACCCGATCATTTTAACTGTTTATAATTAAAAAAATGTTAATTGCAAATCTATCAAATTGAATAAACTTCAATTTTTTTAAATTAAACTGTACATTAAAAAATAATTTTTAATGATACCATTTTAAACTATAAAATTTCAAATTGCAAATCGTTAAAATTGAAAAATTTCCAATTGTAAACCTTAAAAATTAAACTGTTTTAAAAAATGTTGAAAATAATATACCTTTCAAATATAATTCTATCAAACTGAATACATTCCAATATTAAATCTTCAAAATTCAAGAATTTTTCAATTGTAAATCATACAAATTAAACTATTGTTAAATAAAATACAAAATTAAATACCTTTAAAATACAAATCTATCAAATATAATAAATTTCAATATTAAACCTTCGAAATTAAATTAAATATACTAAGAAAAACGTTTAAAATTACAATACTTTTAACTATAAACATTCCAAATTAATGAATTTTAAATTGTAAATCTTAAATTGCAAAAATTGAACATTGAATAATTTCAAATTACTAATCGCTAGAACTCAAGAATTTCTAAAAAATAATTTTTTTAATTTACAATTAAAAATTCCGTAATTTTGATGATTAACATTCGGAATTTCTTCAGTTTGGAAGATTTGAAATTAAAAACTTAACTTTTTATTCTCATAATCATCAATATTGAATAATTTTTAATTGTAAATTAAATTATTTTCAATTGCAATTTTTAAGGATAGGTTTATTTAAAAAAAATACTCCAAATACATGTAAAATTAGGAATTTTTAAAGTTTGAAATTTAAAATTCTGTAATTTCGATGATTTACATTCGCGATTTCTTAAATTTTGAAGATTAAAAATTAAAAATTTGTCTTTGAAAGAGTTTTTAAGTGTAAACATTCTAAATTGACGAATTTTAAATTACTAAAGGTTGAAACTAACGAATTTTTAAGGGGAAAATATTCAAATTGAAGTATTAAAAATTTAGAAGTGTTAAATTTAGAATTAAATTAAATTAAATTTAAAAAATAGAATTAAATTTAGAAAATTTAGAATTTAGAAGTATTAAATTTAGTATTAAAAATTTAGAATATAAGTCTTAAAAATGTTATAATTTGCAATTATAGATTTTCAAACTTCAAATATTTTAAATCGTATCTCTTCTAAATTTCAGAACTTTCAAATTTAAATCTTCACAATTGAAGAGTTTTTAATTTGATAAATTTTAAATAAAAAACGAAGCTAGTTTAAGATTTTAAAATTTTAATTCTGTAATTTTAATAATTTATATTTGAAATTTCCTCAATTAGTAAGATTTAGAATCGAAAAATTGATTTTTGATTTCCAAAATTATAGAAATTTAAGAATTTTTATTTCTGAATTTTAATCATTTTAATCATTAACCATTAATAATTAATCATTTTTATTTATAGTCTAAATTGAATGAATTTAAAAATGTTCAAAATTATACGATTTTAAGCAATTTTAAATTCTAGTCCCCAAAAATTCTCCAATTCAACCAATTGTAAAAATTATAATTTTTCTGTAAAATTTCCCGTTCCAAATCACAATTTAAATTTTTGCGAAACTACCTCATTTCAACACAAAATGTTTCAAAATTCCCGGTTCAAACCCAGAATTTTTATTCTTTAAGAAAATTTTTCATTTCCACTCAGAAATAAAATTCGTTTGAAAAAATCCCTGTTCAAATCAAGAATTTTAATTCTTTTCGAAAATTCTCAGTTTCAACTAAGAATTAGAATTTTTCTTAATAATTCCCTTAAAACATTAAAATTATGAATTGAAAATTCATTATTTTAATTTTTTCTCAAAAATATACCGTTTTAACTCAGAATTAGAACTAATTCTTTTTTAAAAAATTCCCTGTTATAGCTCGGAATTTATTTCAATTTTAAAATTCCCTGTTCCAAGATAATTTTTTTTGAAAAATTTCCTATTCCAATTCAGAATTTTTTTCCTTTTTAAAAATTTCCAGTACTCGCTCGGAATTTTTAAAAATTTGACAATTCCCGGTTTTTCAAATTAATTTTTTTTAATTCTACCAAATGGAGGAAATTTTCTTCAAATCTTCCACATTCATTTTTAAAATTTTGTAAATCGTTAAAAATCTTTTTAAATATTCGCTTAAAATTAGTTTATTAAAAAAAAAACTTTTTCAATTTTCCTAGGAAATGTTTTTTATTTTTCTGAAGCCCGTAAACATTCTTAAAAAGCTTCTAAATTTTTTGTTCTAGATTTTTTCAAATCTTCAAAATTCCCAAATTCTGAGACATCAAAGTTCACCAATTTGACTTACAAATTAAATTTTGTTAAATAGAACAATTAAAATTGTTCTAGACTGATGAATATCATCATTGAAAAATATCAACATTAAACTAATTATTTTAAAAACGGTTAAAATCAAAGTTGGAAGGATCTATTTTTCTAAAAATTTGTAACATTCCCAGTAAAAAAATAAGTAGTCGTTCAAATTTAAAAATAAATCTCGCAATCATTGTTGTTGGAAACCTGATTGGCTTTCCATTACTTGCATTTTTTTATGTATCTAGCATTTAAAATGTTTTGAAGTAAATCAAATTTTTAAAGGAATTTTAAACCAAATGTTTTAATTTTAAACTTCAGAAAATAAAATTTGAACCAAACACGTTCGAGTTAAATTTCCAGTTAAAAAAATTAACATTCAACTAGAAAACATAATTTTCCACAAAATAATTAAATTTGAAAAACAAAATTTTCAACTAAAATGACTAAAAAAAAGATTTTGAACAAATAGTTAAATTTTGAGTCAAAAAGTTAATTTTCAATAAAATTAAAATAAATTTTTAACAACAAAAATTAATTCTAAATAAGAAAAAAATAATTTTCAACCAATAAGATGAATTTTTAATAAAGTAGAGGAATTTATATTAATTTTTCTTACCATATCTCAAGTTCTGGTCCACTTCTGTAAGTAGCGCCAGCTTCTTTTGCATTTTGGATGCTCTGCAAAATTCGCTTAGAATTTCCCTCGAAATCCAGAGCCCATTGATTAAGGGTGCAAACGGCGACTGTTACAGTCCTACCCATGATTTTTCTTCTTTTTTTCTTTGGTAGAGCTTAAAAAGAGTCTGAAAAAAATTAGGAGAGTGCTCTATTTATGTGGATATACTTTTTGATAATTGAAATAAAATTTTAATTTTACAACCCTGGTAGAAGGAGCAAGTCCAGCTTCTACGAAAAAGTTGATTGATCAATATCGTCAGAGCAGCGAATTCAAACTCTGACTGCGAGCTCTCATAATTGGCTTCCAAAAAGAATAAATCAAGTTCCATGTAAAGGAATTTATCTAGAATTTTCTGGATTACCTTTAATTCTTTTAAATTATTTTAAATTCTTCAACATTTTTCTTTTATTTTCAGGGGAGGGGAAACTACTATTAAACATGCGAATTTTCAAAAAAGTATTTGAATTTTCCACTAAAATTCTTGTCCACCAAGAATTGAATAATTAAATTCTCAATTAAAAAAATTATTTTCAAACATAAAAGAACGAAATATTAACAAAGAACGAAAATATTTTAAACAAATTTAAGCCATTTGTTAAGTTTTCAAACAAAATAAATAAATAAATGTTCAACCAGAAATTGAATAATCGTTTTTTCAATTTAAGAAATTTATTTTTTACAAAGAAACAAAATTTTCAACAGAATAGTTCTACAATCAATTAAGAGTAATTAAAAAAAAAGAATAATTAAATTATCAGTTAAAAAAATTAATTTCCAATCATAAAAAAAACAAATTTTCAACAAAATAGCGGCAAACAAATAACCGAAGAAATTTATTTTCAACGAGAATGATTATTTTTCAACAAAATAGTTGAATTCTCAATCGAAAAGACAAATTTTCATCAAAACAGTTGACTTTTCAAAAAACAAAAAATACTTTTTAAAGAAATTGTTTAATTTTTCAATTAGATTAGGTTACACCCAAAAAATGGGATTTTAAAAAAAATATCAACTTTCAAATCATTATTTAAGTTTAAAAAAAATGTTCAACCAACAATTGAATAATCATTTCTTCAATTTAAGAAATTTATTTTTCACAAAGAAAAAAAACAATTTTCAACAAAATAGTTCGACTTTCGCTTTTTTATAAAAAATATATTAATTCTCAACAAAATAGCTGAATTGTAAACAAAAAAAGACAAATTCTCAACAACAAAAAAAGAATGAAATTCTGAGTTGAAAATTAATTTTGAACCATAAAAGAAGGAAGTTAAAAAAGAAAATATTGTAACCAAAGAAATGAATTTTCAACGCAAAAAAATAAATCAACAAAAAATTACGTAATTATATTTAAATTTAAGAAATTTATTTTTTTCAAAGAAAAAATGAATTTTCAACAAATAGTTCGACTTTCCTTTTTTTTCAAAGAAAAAAGAATAATTAAAATTTTAGTTGAAAATTTAATTTTCAAGCATAAAAGAATGAACTTTCAACAAAATAGTGAAAATATTTCAACCGAAGAAATGAATTTCCAAAGAACCTGATGAATCTTAAACTGAAAATAGTTAAAGTTTCAGTTTAAAAATATAATTACAAACAAAAACTGACGAGTTTTTAACAAAATAATTGAATTAATTTTCAAAAAATACATTAATTCTTAAGCAAATAGTTGAATTGTCAACCAAAAAAGACAAATTTTCAACAAAAAAAAGAATAATTAAATTCTCCGTTAAAAAATTATTTTTCAAGCATAAAAGAAGGAACTTTCGACAAAATAGCGAAAAAAATGTTAACCCAAGAAATTAATTTTCAATGAAACTGATTAATTTCCAACTAAAATAGTCAAAATTTCAGTTAAAAAATAAATTTTCAACTAAAAAAACAACGCTTTTTCAACAAAATAGTTGAATTCTCAATCAAAAAGACAAACTTTCATCAAAACAGTTGATTTAAAAAAAAAATACTTTTTAACGAAATTGTTTAATTTTTCAATTCGATTAGGTGTCGACAAATAATTCGATTTCCAACAACAAAATATCAACTTTCAACCCATTATTTAAATTTTTTTCACAAAGAAAAAACGGATTTTAAAAAAAATATTTCGACTTTCGTTTTTTTAACAACTTCATTAATTCTGAAGCAAATAGTTGAATTTTCAACCAAAAAAGACATATTAAAAAAAGCATAATTAAATTTTCAGTTAAAAAAATTAATTTTCCATCATAAAAGAACGAACACTCAACAAAAAAAACGAAAATATTTTAACAATAGAAATGAATTTTCATCTTAACTGATGAATTGTTAACCAAAAAAGTCAAATTTTCCCCACAAAAAAATAATCATTAAATTCTCAGTTAAATAAATAAATTTTAAATCATAAAATAAGTAACTTTTTAACCAAATAGCGAAAAATGTTAAACAAAGAAATGAATTCTCAACGAAACTGACGAATTTTCAACTGAAATAGTTTAAACTTTCGTTAAAAAATAAAATTTCAACCAAAAACCAACGAGTTTTCAACAAAATAGTTGAAAAAATAGATTAAGTTTCATCCAAATAATTGAATTTTCAATCAAACACATGAAATTTCAACCGTTAAAATTTATTTTCTACCGGAAAAAAACGAATTTCTCGTCAAATAGTTGAATTCTCAATTAATAGAGATACATTTTTTACAAAAAAAGAAATCGTTACATTTTCAATTTAAAAAATTTAATTAAAAAAAGAGTTTTCAACAAAATAGTCAACATTTCAACCAGAGATAAACTTTTAACCAAAATTATATACATCCATGAAAGAAATTAAAGAAAGTAATTCAACTTCCAACCAAGTAGTTGAATTAAAAAAAAATGTTGAACAAAATACATTAATCTTCAACCATGCAATTGAATTTTCGACTAAAAAAAAATCAAGTTTCAAACCATAGTTAAATTTTCAACAGAAAAAATAATTTTTTATCAAAAAATTGAATAATTATATTTCTAGTTAAAGAAATATATTTTTTTTTAATAAAAAAAATGAATTGTTAACCAGATAGTTTGAATTTCAAATCAGTTGTTCAGTTTTCACAAAAAAATTATGTTTCAACCAAGAAGATTAATTTTCTAACCCGAATAAATTGTTTAAACCAAATAAATTAATTCTAAATCAAAGAGTTAATTTGTAAAAAAACGAATAATCAAATTTTCAGTTAAAAATAATTTTCATCCATAAAACAACAAACTTTCAACCCAACAGCGAACAAATTTTAACCAATGAAATGAATCTTCAACGAAACTGATGAATCTGCAACTAAAAGATTATGTTTAAAAAAATGATCAAATTTGAACCAAAAACATAAAATAAATAAATAGAACAATTATTAAACACAGAGATGCATTTTTAACTAAAATGACGCATTCCGAATCAAAAATTTTTTTTAACAAAGTATTTTTTCAACCAAGCAATAAATATGTTTTTAATTTAAAAAATTAGGTTTCGACAATAAAAAAACGAATTTGCAACCATAAAGATGAATTTTGAACGAAAAAAACTAAATTTTGAACAAAGCAGTTCAACTTTCAACCCAGTTGTTGAATTAAAAAAAAAACAAGATTAGTTTACAAGCAAAGATGGAATATTTACATTTTCAGTTAAAAAACAATTTTGCACAAAAAAACGTTAAAAATTTATCTTTTTCTGTTGAAAGTTTAAGCATTTTATTTAAAATTAGTATTTTTCAATCAAAAAATAAGCCTGGTTAAAAATGTAAGATTATGGTTGAAAATTCAACTATTTCGCGAAAAATAATTCTACTTTGTAGGAAATTCATCAGTTTTGGTTAAAAGGTAATTTTTTCGGTTGATATGTTTTGTTAATAATTCGTCTTTTGGGTTTTAAAATTGAACTATTTTGGTAGAAAATGTTAAAAATGTCTTTTTTGTTAAAAATTCTTGAATTGAATAAAATTTTACTAACTGATAATTTAACTGTTTTATTGGTAAGAAAATTTGCCTTTTTTAGTTTAAAATTCATGCATTTTGTTAAAATTTTGTTTCCTTATCAAAAACTGAATTCTTTTGCTTGATAATTCATCTTTTTCGTTGAAAAATGGAAATATTTTGTTGAAAATTGGTTGATGTTTTAAAGTAGAAAATTAAATTTTTAACTGAAAATTTACATATTGTTATAAGCTGTATTGTTTAAATTTCGTTTATTTTTGGATGAAAATGAATTTTTTAAGTGAAACTTAAGCTGCTGCCTTTTTGTTGAAAATATACCGCTTTTTAGGTTGAAAATTCTTTTTTTTTTTAATTAAGTTTTTAACTTTTGGTTGAAAATGTAACTACTTGGTTAAAATTTAAACTATTTTGAATTGAAATTAAAATCATTTTCATTAAAAAATAATTTCATTAAAAATTCATGATTTCGCTTTAAAATTAATTTTTTTACTGAAAAATTATCTGCTCCACTTTTTGTTGAAAATGTATATTTTTAGTTGAAAATTCAAATATTTGGTTGAAAGTTAAATTGTTTGTTGAAAATGAATTTTCTATTTTAAGATTCTTTATTTTAGTTGAAAATGTACCTATTTTTAAAAAATTCATTTTTTTGTTTAAAATAAATTTGTTAACATAAAATTTAACAATTTCATTTTGGATAAAAACCTGTTTTTCTTAGTTGTAAAATCAAGCATTTTGTTGAAATTATGTTTCTTTCTTTATTCTAGAATTTTTTTATAATTGAAAATTCAACTACTTGGTTCAAAGTTGAACTACTTCATAACAAATTAATTTTTTTTATTGGAGCTGTATCATTTTATTATCAAAATTTTTTGAATTAAAATTAAAATCGTTTTCATAAAGAATTAATTTCATTAAAAATTCATGATTTTGGCTGAAAAATCAACTATATTGCTAAAAATTCATTTTTTAGCGTGAAAATTAATTTTTTTAGGCTGAAAATATAAATATACAATTTTTCGTTAAAAATGCCTTTTTTAGTTTAAATATTTTTTAAGAATTCTTCTATTTGGTTTAAAGTTAATCTATTTTGTTGAAAATTGTTTTTATTTTTTGCTTTAAAACTTATTTTTTAACTGAAAATTTACCTATTCCATTTTCGATTGTAAATTAATTTTTTGTAGTTAACAAATCATCTATTTGTTAATGATTTGTCTTTTTTGGTGGAAAATTAATTTTCTTGGTTAAAAATTCAACTACTTGGTTGAAACTTAACATTTTAATTGAAAATTCTATCTCTTTGGTTGGAACTTCCTATATTGTTGAAAACTCTTTCTTTGATTGAAAATGCATTTTTTTTAACTGAAAATTTAGTTATTCCATTCTTCGTTGAAATTTTTTTTTTTTTCATTTGAAAATTCGACTATTTGGTTTAGTTTCGAAATTTTTTTGTTAAAAATTTTGTTTTCTGGTTAAAGATTCTCGATTTTACTTTAAAGCAGTTGAAATTTCGTTTTTGGTAGAAAATTAATCTTCCTGGAAAATTAAAAGAAGTGTCTTAAAGTCTTTCATACTTTTCCCTCAAAATCTCAAAATCTTTGAAAATTATTTAAAACCTTCTAAATTTTTCTCGAATTCTTCAAAATAAACATTTTTCATAATTTAATTTTTCTTATCTCTTCAAAAAAAATGTAAAAAAGTTTAGAAATTATAGTGTAGTAGCAAAAGTTTAAAAACAAAATTATTTTTCAATATTAAAATTCATGTATTTTGTTAAAGATTATTGATTTTTTGTTAGAAAATTAATGTTTTTGTTTAAAATTAATTTAATCAGTTGAAAATTAGTTTTCTTATTGGAAATTAATTTTTTAAATAAAAATTAAACTAAACTTTTGGTTGAAAATTTTTGTTACAATCAAATTGAACTATTTTATTTTTGGTTAAAAATTTTTAGTTTTTAGCTGAAAATTCATCTATTTTGTGAAAATGTGTCTTTTTTGGTAGAATATTAATCTTTTTGTTTAAAATTTGACTTTTTTGGTTGCAAATTAATTTTTTTGATTGAAAATTATTTTTTTTAACTAAAAATTGATCTATTACATTTTTGTCAACAATTCTTTTTATAAAAATTTAACATTTTTTGGAAATTCATCAGTTTGGTTGAACATTTAACTATTCCGTTCAAAATGTATTTTATTGGGTTAAAAACTTATTTCTCTAACTTAAAATTAAATTAATTTGCTTCGTTGATATTTGATTTATTTGTCTGAAAATTAGTCTTTTTTATCGAAAATTATTATATTACCGAAAATTGAACCCTTCAATTTTTCGTCGAAATTTTTTTTTAGACATTTAATCTTTTTGGTTAAAAATTCATCTGTTTAGTTGAAAATTTATTTTACATAATTGGTTAAAAGATTATTTCTCTAACTTATAATTAAACAATTATATTTTTGTTGAAAATTTGTGTTTTTTTTTTAAATCATCTTCTGAGTTGAAAAATTTAACTATTTAGTACAAAATTTGTGTTTTTTGGTAAAAAATTAACTTTTTTGGTTGAAAATCCGAATTAAAAATAAAATATTTGGTTGAGAATGCATGTGTAATATTAAAAATGATTCCTCTTTGGTATAAAATTGATTTTTTTGTTGAAATTTGATTTCTTTGGTAGAAAAGTTGTCTTTTTTATTAAATTTTTTTTATCGAAAATTGAACTCTTCCATTTTTCGTCGAAATTTTTTTTATAAACATTTAATCTTTTTAGTTGAATATTCAGCTGTTTAGTCGGAAATTTATTTTACATATTTGGTTAAAAGTTTATTACTCTAACTTATAATTAAATTATTATATTTTTTGTTAAAAATTTATCTTTTTTAGTTGAAAATTCAACTATTTCGTTCAAAATTTGTATTTTTTTTGCTACAAAATTAACCTTTTTGGTTGCATATTCTATTAAAAATTTAACTTATTAACTTATTTAACTTATTGAAAATTAGTTTTTTTGTTTGAAAATTAATTTCCATTTTGCAACAAAAACCAAATTTTCAACAAAAAATTACTAAAATAAAATGATTAGAATAATAATAGTTATTTCTCCAGCTTGGTAAGAAAATGTATCTACCTTCTTAAAAATTAAACAATTTTGTTAAATAATTAATTTCTTTTAATTAAAAATTATTCTACTTTGTTTAAAATCCAACAATTTTGTTAAAAATATAGTACAGAGACGTAATTCAGGACAATAACCTCCGCTGGAACGCATTTTTAG
>JAWWLR010000002.1:73068040-73079007 GCA_035041075.1 Acraspis erinacei
AGTAACTTTATTCTACAAAACCATGCGGCGCCATGGGAAAAATGCATAAAAATTACAAAATAAATTTGAAAAACACTTTAAAATCATTTTAACTTTTCATTTTACTTATAATTTTTTTAAATATAAGAAACAGGGGCATAATTTACATAATTCAAACAAACAAATTGCATGGATATTCAGATTTTATAAAAAATAATTTTTAAAAATAGCGAATACACAAATTAATAAAAAAAATCGCCGAAAATATATTTTATTACGAAATTATTATATTTCACATAACGAGCTATTCATGAAATTATAAATAAGGGAAATAATTTGATTAAAAATTAATTAATAATTTATTAATTATTTTCGGTAATATTAAGTTTCAGCAAACTTAAATTTGAGAAATAAAAATATTTATGGGAATTTAACAATTTATTTACTTTATAATTAGGTCAATTTATAATTAATTTATATTTTCGAGAATTTTTTCGCTTTTTAAAGCTGCTTAGAACTTTTAGAAGTTGGGAAGGAATCAAGAAATATTTGTTGAATTTTCGAAAATGTTTTCCAGTTTTCAAATATTTATAATCTGTTTAAAACGTCTTGGATTCCTAAAAATATTTTTTACTGGCTCGAAATTTTCTCAAAATTTTCAAATAGCATTTGAAATTTTGTAAATTACTTTATAATCTTTCAAATTTTTCCAGAAATTGTAAGACAATTTTTTTCCCTTGAAAACTCTTCAATTCGGATAAATATTTCTTGAATTTACTCAAGTTTTTCTTTGTTTTTCTTTTGCAAAAATGAAAAATTGAAAAAGTCAGACCTTCTAAATCTTCTAATCTCTTAACATTTTTAGAATGTTTTAAAATATTTTAAAATAATCTCTCAAAATTAATTTTTCGAAACAAAATATTATTTTAATTTTTTCTAGGAACCTGAAAAAAATTTGTTTCATTTTCGTGAAACTTTACCAAATTCTTCAAGAATCTTTGACAAGTTTTAATTATTTTTTAATCGTTTCAAAACTTTTAAACCTCTCTGAAACTTACTCAATTTTTTCTAAATTTATGTAATATGGCAAAATTTTGCTTTAAAATCTTTTAAACACTTTTTAAACATTTAAGGAAATAATTCAATATGTTTTGTGATCTTTTTTCAATTTTCTCTTGAAATTCCTTACAATGGATTATTTAAAAATTTCCAATGTATCTTAAAAACTTTTTTTCATTTTTTTTTACCACCCTGACAAAATTGAGTTTACCTAAAAAATTGCTCAATCCTGAAAAATTAAAAATATTGTCTCAAAGTCTTCCATATTATTTTATCTCTCATTTTGATACACAGCGGAATAATTAATGGAACGCTTCGGGCCCAAGCTTGCGCGCGCGTCTGTTGGTTCTTGCAGTCGGTCTTTCTATGTACCCCAAATTTGTGCGCCAGCCTTTTAAAATGAAAGGTCCAAGCATCGACAACTGTTATTTGGTTATTGTGAATTCTCTTTTGTTAAAGCTCCTTGGGCTTTAACGAAAACATTCTCATCACGGCTTGCGTGGTTCGTACTCGATTATATATGTTCTACTCATTACAAATCAGTACAAATTTTGGAAAAGAAAATCTTATTGTAGTTTATAAAAGAATTGTAGATATTTTTTGGTTAAACAATTTTTTTATTTTAATTTTTTTCTCTGCTTTTCCACAAATTCTTATTTTTTTATTTTTATTCTTATTTTTTACGATTGAAAGAAAATCTAATCGCCCTATCTAAAAATTATTAATAACCAATTTATACATCTTTTTGTGGTGGACAACTTTAGTCTGTTAATTTTAGTTAGTACCTTGTTTTTTTACCAATAAAGCAAAAACTGTGTGTCCTATGAAAAATTATTCACGACAAATTTTAATGAACTTTCGCTATTTTTTGCAAGAGTAATGGTTGTCTATTTATTTTTTTCATAGCTTTTGCCGCTTGTCCAAAACTTTAATTTCCTATTTTTAATGTTGTTTTTTTTACAAATTTCTAGGTCTTTTCAGGGCGTGTAATAAACCGTTTTATTGATACATCTTTAAGAGTTTGTAAAGGTTCTACATGACAAAAGTCATAAAACCGTCAACACAATCAGAAAAAAGTTACTATGATAATAATAATAATAATAATAATAGTAATAATAATATAAAATTATTGAAATTATACATTTTTCGTGGTTGGTGAAAATAAAAATTATTTCAAAATAAGGAGCAAATATTAAAGTAATTATGATAAATAATATTTGTAAATTACTTTGAAATACCTGAATAAGCAGTACCAGCCCGAGGCGTGTTAAAGCCGAAGGAGCGTTAACAAAAGAGAATTCACAATCAACTGACAGTTAAGGAATTTATTACAGAAATTAATTAGACGTTGACCACGAAACAGAAAGACAACCTGATTTAAATTTAGATTGAAAAAGAGATAGAAAAAGATAGACGTAAATTTAAATTCGCAAAGAGATAGAATGGAACAGCTTTCCTCACTCTGTTATTATTTTTAAAAATAAAATAATGTAATAATTAAAATAATTTTAATAAAAAAAGGTGACACTGTCAATTCATACCGGACTGAATTGTTCAACTGTAAAAAGTCATCATGAATTAAATTTTTTATATTTATAAATCAGCAGAGACTAAACTAATTAAGATATAGAATTTATAATATTCTCGTAAGATAAGATTTAGTTAAAATAAAGCAAGTCTCACGATACGGAAGTCATCTCACACTGACTTACGTAAATATATTTACACACACTTTATAACTTAATATTATTCCTTCAGTCAATACGCAATTCCCCGTTTTATGAATGAAATCGCCTCCATGAATGAAACGCATTAGAAGTGAATCAGAGCCTTCATTGTTGCAAATATTTTGTAACAGATTAAAATTTTCTTAATGAATTAATTAAAATTATTGTAAAATTCTATTCCTAGACTTTGTTTAATTTTATTATTACATTTTTAGTTAAAATAATTTATTTTCAAAAAAGAAAAAGGGAATTTTTGACAAAATAGGTTAATTGTCAAGCAGACTGATGAATGGATGAATAAAAAAATGTATTCTTAAGAAAAATTGAAATAGTTTATATTTTCCCTAAAAATATTTTTATTTCAATTTAAAAACTGTTTTTCCAAACCAAAAAATAGAATTTTCAACAAAAGAGTTTAATTTTCAACCAGGGAATATTTTTCAGTCAATAAAAAATAATCGCATCCAAAATGTTGAGTTTAAATACATTTTCAACTAAAAAGCACAAATTAAAAAAAACTAAAATGGTTGAATTTTGTGTAAGAGAAATAAGTTTTAAACGAAATAGAATAAATTTTCCACGAAATAGTTGAATTTTCAACCAAACAGATGAATTTAGAATTAAAACGATTAAATATCCATACACACAATTTTCTGACAAAAAATGGAATATTTCAAATTTCGAGTTAAAAGAATGAATCTTCAATTTAAAAAAAAAATTTTCAATCAAAAAAAGAAAAAATTTCAACCAAAAAAATTATTATTTTTTTACTAAAGAAGAATAATTTTAACAACATACATGAATTTTCAACCCGATAATTCAATTTTAAATCAAATTTTGAATTTTCAACAAGATAATTTTATTTTGAATGAAATTTCGAACCTTGTGGTTTAATTGTTAACCAAAAAGATTAAGTTTCTACCAAAAAGACAAATTTTCAACAAGATGAATTTTTAATTAAAAAATATAAATTTAAAAAACAGAATAGTTTAATTTTAAATGCACAAAAAGATAGATTATCTGCAAAAAATCTACAAAAAATGTAAGAATCACATTTTTAGTTAACAAAAATAATTTTCAACAAAAGAAATGAAATTTGAGTGAAAAAGATAATTTTTCTAAAAATAATTAAAGAAATAAGTTTGAAATAAAATAACATTAATTTTTAACCAGACAGATGTATTTTTAACGAAGGTGGTTAATGATTATCTATACAAAAAATTTAACGCAAATTAGAACAGTTTCATTTTTAGTAAAAAAATTCATTCTCAATAAAAAAAATAATTTGCAACCAAAGATATTGAATTTCATCACAAAAGATTAATTTTCCACAAAAAATAGACGAAAATATAAATAGAAATTATATGAAAGAAAATAGAAAAAAATTGAAAAATACCACATTTTTACTGAAAAAGAAACATTTTTATCAAAAAATAGAATAATTAAGGTTCTAGTTAGAACAATAGGATTTTAAGAAAATAAAATAAATTTTCAGCAAAACAGTTGAATTTTTAAATAAACAATTTAATTTGCTACCATAAAGATTCAGTATCTAAAAAATTGGCACCAAAAATTAAGTTAAATTTTTAGTTAAAAAAAATTAATTTTGAATAAAAAAAACTAATTTTCAACAAGAAATTGAATTTCAACCAGAAAGATAAATTTTTAAGGAGCATGAATAATTTTTACTAAAAAAGATTAATTTTTAACTGAATAAGACTATTTTCAACAAACCACGAATTACTTAAATGTCCAGTTGCAAAATTTATTACCACAAAAATATTAATAAAATAGTTAGATTTTGAAGAAAAAAAGGTTTTTAAACGAAAATGAAGGAATTTCATTGTTTCGAAAAAAATCTTGTCCTAATTTCATATTTTTCGTTTATAAAATCGACTTTATAGTTAAATATTTATATTTTAGTAATAGTAAATTAAATTATACAGATCAAAGTTAACCTACTTGCTAAAAAATTTTACTTTCAGTTGAAAATTTAACTGTTCTGCAGAAAGTATATTATTTTGTTCGAAAATTCATATTTTTATATGCATTATTTTTTTGTAATGAAAAATGCAACTCAAATGATGGAAAAACTAAACTATTTATTTAAAAAATTAACAACTTAGAATATAATTAATATTTTTGTTAATAATTTAATAGTGCTGGATTTAAAGTTGAAAATTCGACTTTTTTTTGTATAAAATTAATCTTCTTTTTTAAAAATTCATCCTTTTGGCTGTGAAATATAAATACATAATTTGTTAAAAACTCGTTGTTTTTGGTTTAATTTTACTGAAAGCAATTTCTTTAATTTGTTGAAAATTAATTTTTTTTAATCTGAAAATGTAACTATATCATTTATGGATGAAAACTTATATTTTTATCACAAAATTTAACTACATTATTAGAAATTAATAGTTTGGGCTAACAAATTCAACTCCTTTTTATAAAATTCACATAGTTTTTTGAATATTCGTCTTATTTGCTGCGGAGTCAATTTTATTGAAATTCGTCTTTTATTTTTCAATTTACCTTTGTCGAACAGTTCATTTTTTTAAATCTAAATGAAACTATTTTTAATTTTTGGTCGACATTTGTTTTTTAATTGAAAATATTTGATAGAAAATAAAAAAATTTGGTAGAGAATGCAACTATTTGGTTAAAAATGAAATTATTTATTTTAAACGTTATATGATTAGTAAAAAATAACTTTTCTGTTGATAAATTCATTGTTCACGTTTAAGAATTTAACTATTTTGTGGAAAATTAATCAATTTTGTTGAAAATTCCCCTTTTTGAGCATAAAATTAATATTCTTTTTTGAAAATTTATCTTTTTGAATGTGAATTTAACTATATTGTTGAGAATTTAACTTTTGCATTTTATTCAAGTGGTAGAAAACGTTAAAGTTTTGTTTGAAAAATCATTATTTTATTGTTTGAAAATACAAATATTAGGTCAAAAATGAAACTGTTTATTTAAAAAATGGACTACTCGGTAAAAAATTAACTTTTTTGTTAGTAAATTCATATTGTTTGTTTAAGAATTGAACTTTTTTATGGAAAATTAAACTGTTTTGTTGAAAATTCGTCTTTCTGGGCAGAAAATTAATCTTGTTTCTAGAAAATTTACCTTTTTGGCTGTTGACTTAAGTATTAAGATAAAGCTTTCAACAAAATAGATGAATTCTCAAGAAAATAGTAACATTTTTAAGATCGAAATTTAGTATTGACTAAAATAATGGACCTTTAACTAATAAAATTAATTTTTAACACAAAAAAGAAATTTTTAACAAAACAAAAAAAATGACAATAATTTGCAAAAAATAATTAAATTTTTACGCAAAGAAATTTAATTTTAAATAAAATAATTAATTTTTAACACAAAATTTTAATTGTCCACCAAAAAAGACAAAATTTTCCATAAAATAGATGAATTTTCAACAAAATAGTTAAATTTTTAAGCGACCAGTGGAAGCTCTGACTAGAATAATAAATCTTCAACAACAGAAAAATGAATTTTTAACACAGAAGATGAATTTTCTACCAAGAAAAGACAAAATTTCAAGACAATAGTAAAAAAATTAATTTTAAATAAAAAACTAATTTTGCATTAAAGAAATGAATTTTTAACCAAAAAGAATAATTTTCTACCAAACAAGGTTAATTTGTAACTATGTATGTACATAAATTTGTCAACAAAATAATAACTTTCAATGAAGCAGTTAAACTTTTATACAAAGAAATTAAGTTTGGATTAAAAAAATAATTGTTTAACCAAACAAATTATTTTTAACCCGACAGTTGAGTTTTAAAACCAAACGATGAATTTTCTACCAAAAAAATATAAATTTTTAACCAAATAGTTCAATTTTCATCCAAAAATATGAATTTTCAACCAAGACCACTAAATATCTACAAAACAATCAAAAACAATTAAGCAGTTAAGTTTTTATTTAAAAAAATTTACTTTCAAATAAAAAAACTAATTTCTAATTAAAGAAATTAATTTTCAATCAAAAAGATTAATTTGTACCAAAATATGTACGTAAATTAGCCAAAAAAAGGAAACAATTTGCTGCAAAATAATTAAATTTTTATAGAAAGAAATTAAGTTTTGATTTAAACTCTTAATCTGCAAAAAAAATAAAATTAAAATTAGTTTTTAACCCAGAAGATGAATGTTCTGACAAAAAAACTAAATTTTCAACAAAATAGATGAATTTTAAATAAAATATTTAAATTTTCAATTGAGAAGATTAAATGTTTATAAACAAAAAGTTTCGACAAAAATAGAATAGTTGAATTTTCGGTGAAGAAATAATTTTCAATAGAAATAACTAATTTTCATTTAAAGAAATGAGTTTTAAATCAAAATGATTAATTTTTAACAAAATCCATTAATAACTCAATATTCATCCAAACTGAAATAGTCTCGAAAAATAAAATTCCCGACAGTTTATAATATTATAGAATTCAAAAATACTCGACGAATAACATTTTCGACAAAAATTATAGAATTATAAAATATCCAAAATCGAAAATTCCCGAATGATAAAATTTGCCAATTTTAACATTTAAGAAATGTTGTTTAAATAGTTTTTGTTTATCAAAAATGAACAAAAAGATGTGTCAGTGCTCAGGAGTTTTTGAAATTTAGATGATTATGTTTTATTATTTTATTTATAAGTATTTATTTAAAAAAAAATTGTTTTTAATTTTCTGTCAATTCCTGACTTTTCTTTTTATTCTAAGATTTATTTATCTTGAAAAATACAGCAAACCTCTAAATTTTCAAGTTTTAAAATGAAATTGATCATTTGCAGTATCAGGATTCAAACTAATGTAATAAAAATAGGGTAAAATGTTTATTGAACATTTATTGTAAAAATATCATTTTCACTATTATTTAACAGTAAAGTTACTCAATTGTATCGCAAATATAAATAAATATATTGTTGTGTGCATCTGTTTTGCTTTAATAACATTTTACATTTTAACATTTTATTTAAATTTAATAAATTGTTAAGACAGGGTATATTTTAATTAAAAATTATTTTACGTTTATTTGCGTTGTTAATTAGCGATTATACTTTATAGGAAAGCCCCTTAATTAGTGAGCGGATAGCGCGCACAATGTTCTAGTATTGTCTAGAATGTTGACGTACCTATTCATTCCAAAATAGGGTATAGAAATGAATTTTTGAAAAATCCTTCTCAAGAAGAATAAACAAATTAATCCATAGTAAACATCAACAACCGATCACCACTTAAAAAACAAAAAAGATAATACTGAATCTACAATTAAAAAAAAAAAAAGTTCCGACAAAATTCCAAAAAGACGATCGATTTAAAATTCGTCCGGAGCGGTAAAACCGGCGCGGCGAGAGTTCAGTGGTGGGCCGCGCGATCGCCGTCACAACACTGGTGGCGCTTTCGCGCTCTTCTCTTCTCTTCGGGAGTGGGACTTACTCGTGAAAAATGTCCAAACGGACCGAACCTCTCTCTCTAAGTCCAGCGGATCGAGAGAGAGGTCCGTTCGAGTTTGGAACTTTGCAGGGCATCAGTCCCACTCCTGGCGCCCAGAGGACTGCTCTTTTTCTCTCTCTCCCTTCCACCCTCCTTCTTCACTCACGCGCTGCATGTGGGTCCAGATCCTATTCGCTGGTCCCCCTTTCCAGCGGTACGAGTGATCCCTTCCTCTCAGGCTCGCTACTACTACCGTTCCCTCTACTCAACGCTACTACCGTTGGTACCGCCTAGAGTTCCTCTAGGTAGAGTTGTTGTGACACACTCCCTCTCGCAGGCTCACGCAGCAGTGTCACTGTGAATCGCGATTAGTCCCGAACCAGAAGTCCTCATAAAGGGCGGAAAAGTTTGATACGCTTTCAGGTTTAATGCGTCAATGGGAAAAGATATATGACTGATGTACCACTATATAGCAAATAGGAAAGTTAGCTCGGATTTAGATGAATTTTAAACTGAAAAAGGTAACTTTCAAAAAAAGAATCGAATAGTGAAATTTTCAGTTAAAAAAATTAATAATTATTGTCAATCGACAAATAATTTTGAAACACATCCGATAAGTTTTCAAGCAAAAACTGAGCATTCAATTAAATTTATAAATCTTCCATTTAAAAAATTACTTTTAACCAAGCAGATGAGTTTTAAACCAAGAACATGATTTTTTTAACCACTAAAGACGATTTTTCAGTAAAATACAAGAATTGATTTTCTACTAAAATAGTGATATTATAATAGCTAATACTAAAATAGCTAATAATAATACTTGTTATAGGTTCGACTAAGTGAATAAACGATGTAAAATACATGGAAAAATATATTGCCATATAAAAATATACTACAGAAATTATTAATGAGGTCAAATATTCAATTGAAGAGATTATTAAATTACTGGAAGAATTTAAAAAAAAACACTGAAATTAATGAAAATGAAATTTTTTGCCATTATAAATTTTTAATTCTTTTTTAAATTCTTATTAAAAATAAACTGCAAAAATTTTCTTATAAAAATAAATTTGTTTAAAATGTTCAAATGGTTCAACGTACAAAACATTCTTCATACTCGTTCTTAGTTGACTCGATAAATAAATTTACTCGAAGAAAAAAGCCAAACTCTTAATGTTTAAATTAAAATTGTTTAAATAATTAACAGTTATTGTAAGTTTACAAAGTAACATACGTAAGAGTTTCAAAATTTGACGAAAAATTTCCTTAAATCCTTATTTTGGTCTTACGGTCCAATTTAAACAAACAAAAACTATTGTAGTTGTTAAGAAATCGTTATATTTTCAACGTTTCAGCACTCACTGTGGGCCTTCGTCAGGAAAAAATTTCCTTTCCACTTCGCCCTGCTCACAAAAGATTGATCGATCACTTCTCGAACCCCTTTTCAAACTCGCTCTTTAAAAAAGCACGCGCCAACGACTGATCACAGAAGTAAGCGGAAAGGTACCCCCGTGACTGGTAACAGAAATAATGTAAGGCCCTCCTACCCTCCTCCAACGACTCGTCGGGGCGGATAGGCGCCCTTGTGATTGGTCTGAAAAATAAAGTAAAGTTACAGCCCTAACTATTTTCCAAAGTCTCATGGGGGCAGGAAGAAACCCCTGTGATTGGTTACAAAAATAATGTAAGGTCACACCCGTACCCCTTTCCAACGTCTATTGGGGGCGGGAAGGAACCCCTGTGATTGATCACAAAAAAATGTAAAGTTACACCCTTACCACTTTTCCCGCTGCTCGTGGGCGCGGGAAGGCACCCCCTTACTGGTCATAGAAATCATGTAAGGGCGCACCCCTACCACTTTTCTAACGTCTACTAGGAGCGGGAAGGAACCTCTGTGATTGGTCACAAAAAAATGTAAAGTCACACCCCTACCCCTTGTTCAACTTCTCGTGGGGGCAGAAAGACAACCCCTTACTGGTCATAGAAATAATGTAAGGTCGCACCCATGCCACTTTTCTAACGCCTACTGGGGGCGAGAAGGAACCCCTGTGATTGATAAAAAAACTGGAAAGTTACACACATACCCCTTTTTCGATGTCTCGTGGGGGCAGGAAGGCAACCTTGCCACAGGTCACAAAAATAATATAAGGTCGCATCACCACTCCTTTTCCAACGCCTTGTTGGGGCGGAAAGGCACCCCTCATCCCTGTGATTGTTCACAAAAATAATGCAAGTCTCGCCCCTGAACCTTTCTAATATGAAGTGGGGGACGGGAAGGCACCCCTGTGACTGCTCACAGAAATAATATAAGGTCGCAAACTCAACCATTTTTCCAACGCATATTGGGGGCGGGAAGGAACCCCTGTGATTGATTACAAAAAATGTAAAGTTACACCCTTACCCCTTTTTCAACGTCTCGTGGGTCGGGAAGGCAACCCCTTACTGGTCACAGAAATAAAGTACGGTTGCACCCCTACCCTTTTTCTAACATATAAGACATATAACATATAAGATTTGCATATTACCTGAGATAAACGCAAAAACATGATTTTTTATGGTTTTTGATGGTTTCACCGTGAAAATCAAATTTTCGCCAATTTTCACTATCATATTCGTAATCAGCTTGTCAAAATACATGATTCTACAGAGTTTAAACAAAATCAGGGGTGCTACATTTTCGGAAGTTTATCCAAAATAAATTTGTTTAAAATGTTCAAACGGTTCAAAATAAAAC
>JAWWLR010000002.1:73094891-73108339 GCA_035041075.1 Acraspis erinacei
TCATCCTCTTCTCAATTTCACAATCCCTCAAACAATCTCTCACATCCACACCCTTATATACACCTCCACAATCCACTCAGCATCAACAATTCTCATTACTTTGCACTTTTAATGTAGAAACGGAAGTCCTGGATCCGCTATTCAGAATTTTCAAAAATCAACACCAGAGTTAAAATCAGCGACACCAGAGACATATGTACCACCATTTTTTATCCAGATCCAAACATTTTTAATATTTTATGTCCGCTACATTGGATCGGCCATTGAGAAGTTTGAAAACTCTACTTCAGATTTAAAATGAGCGTCACCGAAAACCTATTTCGCATCAATTTTATTCAGTTCCAAACATTCTTAATATATGATTTCCGCCACATTCAATGTACCATTTATAAATTTTGAAAATCCAACTTCAGAATTAAAAGCAGCCACCTCAAAAACCTATCTTTTATGAATTTCATTCGGATCAAAAAATTTTAAATATTTAATGCCTGCCATATTGGATCCGCAATTTAGAATTTTGAAAACCTAGCATCAGATTTTAAATCAGCGACCCCAGAAACCTGTGTACAAATAATGTTATCCAGAGCCGAACACGTTTGATCATTAATCTCCACAATGTTTCATTCGAAATTTAGAATTTTGAAAATACAAAATCAGATTTAAAATCAGCGACACCAAAGACATATGTACCACCAATTTTATCCAGATCTAAATATTTTTAATATTTGACGTCCTCTATATTGGATCAGTCATTTTGAATTTTGAAAATCGAACATCAGATTTAAATCGAATGAACCAAAAAACCTATTTACCATCAAATTTATGCTGATCCAAACAAGTTTACTATTTCATGTTCGCCATGCTGGATTCGCCATTTTGAATTTCAACAATGCAACATCACATTTAAAGTGAAACACTCTACTAACATAAGTATACCAATTTCATGAAGGACTGAACATTTTTAACATTTCATGTCCACGATATTGGATCTCCCAAAGAGTACGTTAAAAGCCCCAACCTCGCATCTAAAATCAGCGACCCTAGACACTTACGTACCATCAATTTTAACAAGGTTAAAAGTTTTTTTTTTTATTAATTCATGTCCATCATATTGGATACGAATTTTTAAATTTTGAAAACTTAAAACCAGATTTCGATTTAGCGGCTCCAAAAACCTTACTGTACCTATTTTAAAAAGTTCTGAAAGTTATTAATATTGCATGGCAGCCATATTGAATTGACTGCATTTTCAATTTTGAAAATTCAACATCAGATTTAAATTCTGTGACCCAGGAAACATATTTACCAAAAATTGTTTCCTGATTCAAATTTATTTACTATTTCATGTTCACCATATTGGATTCGCCATTTTGAATGTTGACCATTCAGGGTCAGATTCAAAATCAACGACCCCAGAAACGTATGTACCACCAAATTGATCAAGTTCCGAATATTCTTAATATTTCAAGTCCGCCATCTTGGAGCCGCCATTTAGAATTTTGAAAACCCAACTTGACATTTAAAATCAGAGATCCCAAAAATCTATGCACCATCAATTTCATTCAGATACAAACATTTTGAATACTTAATGTCCACCATATTGGATCCGCCATTTAGAATTTTGACCATCTTACCTCAGTTTTTAAATCAGCGACCCCAGAAACTTAAGTACCATCAATTTTATGAAAGTCCAAACATTTTTAATATTTCATGTCCGCCAAATTGGATCCGAGTTTTTGAATTTAGAAAATTCAAAACCAGATTTTGATTCAGTGACCTCAAAACCCTATGTATACCAATTTTATCAAGATCTGATTATTATTAATATTTCATGCAAGCCATACTGGATCCGCCATTTTGAATTTTGACATTTAAAACATTAAAATTTAAAATCCCACCCATAATATTCAGATCCAAACATTTTGAAAATATTTAATGTCCGCCGAAAAATTGATCATGCAAATATCAAGTAATCCTGAATTGTTTTTTTTTCAAGAAATTTTTTTTAGCATTTTCACCTTTTTGCTGTGTAACGTAAAGTCCGTCGGAAAGAAGATGTGAAAAGTTTGGAGTATAGATCCTCTTAACTGCCGCACATAAAGCTTAAGAAAACCGTAATCTAAAAGTTGTTTAAATTTCCGCTTTTATATAACCTATAAAGTCTGAAGAGAACTTTCTTTTGTAAAAGTTTTGAAATTTTAATTGAAAAAATGTTCTGAGAGGTAGAAAGCTAATGGGGATTTTTTTATATACATTCTCGTAATTGTATGCATCTTTAGTTATTACACACCAAATTCTCGGTTTTGGAGCAGTGTTTTATTATCCTCAAAAATATTGTCTCAATAGCCTTGGCCACAAATGTCGGACATCCGAACCTAAACAATCACAGCAGTCTGAGCCGTTTCCAATTACAATACACAATATTGCGCAATCTCCGCATGTGGGTACCCGCGCACTGCGCGTACTCACATTTTTAAATTTATAGGATTTTACTAAATAATAGGAAAGGTTCGAGTATTTTTAAGGATATTTAGGAAGTATCTCCAAGTTTTTAACTATTTCTAATCGATTAAAAATTTTGTAAACTCCTTAAACTATTTTTAACTGACGCGAGTTTTTTTCGAAATAAGAAAATTAAAAATGTAAAAAATTGCTTTATGATCTTCCAATTTTTCTCCAGAATTACAAGATTCATATTCTTTTTTGATTTTGTT
This sequence comes from Acraspis erinacei, assembly GCA_035041075.1. Taxonomy (NCBI): domain Eukaryota; kingdom Metazoa; phylum Arthropoda; class Insecta; order Hymenoptera; family Cynipidae; genus Acraspis; species Acraspis erinacei. Next base: position 73,097,606 of record JAWWLR010000002.1, read on the forward strand.
ATCTTAAAAAATTAAAAAATTTGACTTTAAGATCTTATGCACACACTTTTTCGAATTTTTGGGAAATCGTTTGATAGATTTAAATCATTCTTTAATTTTCTACTGAACTTCATTTTTCAAAGAAGAAATCATTTTAAATTTGCGCATGAATGTTAAGAAAATTCTTTTGCTTAATCTTGTCAACAACTTCTCAAATTTTTAATCTTTAAAAATTGTTCAGATTTTTCAGGATTTTTTTTTAAATTCTGAAAAATAAAAAAAATGATATTAAAATCTATCAGATTTTTCTTTGGGAATTTTTGAAATCTTTTCAAATTTTTCAAATTTTTTAAAAATAATCTCTTAAAAATAATTTTTCAAAATAAAATATTACTTGATTTTTTCCTAAAAACCCAGATTTTTTTTCATTCACGCAAAAACATTTAGAAATTCTTAAAAAATCTTTAGAAGTTTTAATTGCTTCTTAATCGTTTCCAAATTTTTTTCTAAAATTAGGAAATATGGCATAATTGAAAAATTCTGCTCAAAAATATTTTGGAAACTTTTTAAAAATTGTAGGAAATAATTTAAAAAAAGATGTGATCTTTTTTAATTTTCTCTCAGAATTAATTACAAAAAAATCACCTAAACCTTTCCAAAACTTTTTTGCATTCTCTTGAGACTGTAAAACTCAGCTTACCTAATAAATTCTTTAATCCTGAAAAATTAAAAAAATTATCTCAAAGTCTTACATATTCTTTTTCCACAAGTTTTGAAATCTTCAAAACTTAAAATTATTCTTTTGAATTAAAACTTAAACCATTCATAATTTTCCCTCAAATTGAAAATGTAATTTTCATCTGGGAACATTTCAAGAAGAAAGCGATTTTTTATTTAAAAAAGGTACGTTTCTTAATAATAAATTTACTCTTTTTTCAAAATTATTTTTTCCCTGTTTTTAAAAAGCTCATATTTTCCCGCCCTTTTCTCCCAAATGAAAACTCAATTATTAGAATCCAATAAGAAAATCCAACCGTTTTTGGTTGAAAAGTATACTATTAAATTTTTCTATCAGAATTAATCTTCTTGATCAATAAATCATATTTTAGTATCAATTTTTAACTCTTTTAATGAGAAATAGTTTTTCTGAAGATTTATCTTTTACTTGATAATTTATTTCATTGATTTAAATTTTGAATATTTTCATACATTTTCAATGAAATAAAAAATTTAAATTCTGAGAAAAAACTTATTTTGAAGAGTTAAAAAAAATTATAAGCTGTTTAATGATTATGATTAGTTAAAATTAATATATTATTATGAAAAATTATGTAAAGATAAAAATTTTTAGGTTCCTAGGAAAATTCAAAAGATTTTTTAGTTTGAAAAAGTAATTTATAAAGCTTATTTATACAGATTTGAAAACATTGAAATAGATTTTTAAATTTATAAAAATAGAATCTGAAATAGTTTAAAGAAATGTTTTTAATTTTTAAGAAATAAAAAAAGGACATTTTTAAATGATTTTTAAGGATTAGAATGTTTAGATGGTCCGAAAGGAATAAAAAAATATTTTTCATAAGATTTAAGTGAAAATGTTAAATAATATTTTATGTTTTAAAATATATTTTAACGGAAAGTTAAAAAAGGTTTATCACATTTCAAACTTTTACTAAAAATTTAAAAAAATATATAGTATAAGGTTTTAATGTAAAATTTTTCAATCTAGTATGATTAAAAACTCAAAGCAAACAAAACTCGAGTAAATTTAGGAAATATTGAAATGAAACATAATGATTGGAAAAAATTATAACCACAAAAGATTGGTAGAAATTCAGAGTTTTAAAGATTAAAAAAATTTAGAATCTTTAAAAGAAGTTCGAAAGGTTTCAAGAGACCAAACAAATATCCTTAAAATTCCTTGGAAAATTTAGAATATTATGAGGAAATGTTGTTTACAATTTAAATCATTTAAAAAAAATTTAAGATAAATTCGAGAGGAATCACATTTTCCTTGATATTATTTAAAATCCCATAGAATAAAATAAAATAAATTAAAACAACAAATATTTTTAATCATAGCTCCATCTAGTTTGAAATGATGTTAATAATTTCTGTTATTCTCTGATGATAATACAGATTCCTTTGAAAAATTAATCTTATATTGTTGTAAAGTTTAACGTATTTGTTTTAAGCGAAACTACTTTTTTACACACTAATTTTTGTCGTTTGGTTAAAAATTTATAATTGTTGTTAAAAATTTCAGTATTTTGTAGAAAATTAGTATTTTTGACATTAAACATAAAAAAATTGGTAGAAAATTTAAACTATTAGTGGCAAATTAAGCTTTTTGCTTAAAAATCATTTATCCTTTTTTTCAAATCCACCAATTTTCTTCAAAATTTAACTATTTTCTTAAACATTCATATTTTTGGTTCTAAATTTAACTATATGACTATTTGGTTGAGGATTCTATTATTATCATAAAAATCCTTTTTTCGTTCAGTGCGACTTGTTAAAATTTCTTCTTTTAGCAAAAAATTCTTTGTTTTATGATAGATTAGTCATATTTCTTGTATAAAAATGGATTTTTAAACGGAAAATTGAACTTTTCCGGTCGAAAATTCAACATTCTTCTAAAAAATCCATCCATTTGGTTCAAAGCTCAGCTTTTTTGGTTGAAAATTCAACTATTTTCGCTAATAAATATTTGTTGATCAAAAAATTAACAGTTTCGTTAAAAATTATTCCTTTTGGATTAAGAATTTATTTTTTATGATTGTAAAGTCATCCTTCTTGGTTAAAAATTATTTGCTCGTGGTTCAAAATTGATATTTTTGCAGAAAATTTAAATTTTTCGACAAAATTCCTCTTTAGGGCTTAAAAATTTTACTCTTTATAAATTAATTTTTTTGTTAAAAAGTTTTACATTTTTAAGTAGAATCAAGTACTAGTTTTATTTGAAAGAATTTATTCCCATATTTTTCATTAAAGATCAGCCTATTTTCTAGGCTTTGGTGGTATTTCCGGTTTCAATACTTTTCATGGTAAAGTAAGGGGGTGGGGTAAATACAAAATTATATCAGTGAAGTAAAAGTAATCTACGAAGAGTTATGCCACAAATTCTCACTGTTTTGATTGGCTAGGATTAAACCGGAAACAGATGTGATGAAAAGCGCGCGATTTTCAAATCAAATTTTACAATAAATTCACAATTTTGAAGAATGAAATATGGAAGAAGAGAAAATAAAATATAAAAATATCAAAAATTTGTGAAATATATGAAAATAGAAACATCAAGAAAAAAAACTATTACATTTTATGTTCAAAAGTTAGTTTTTTTTTAAATTCAGGTATTTGATTGAAATTCGTCGTTTTTAGAAGAAAGTTAAGTTTGTTAGTTGAAAATTTAACTATTTTGTTAAAAAAATAATTTTTTGGGTTAAAGAATAATTTTTCCAATTGACAATTTTCCAGAAAAAATTTGCAAAAATTCGTTGTTTTGTACACGATTGGAACCCGAAGTATATATTTTTTATAATTCTTGTATTTTGTTAAAATGAGTGTTTTTTGTTAGAAAATTAATCTTCTTGGTTACAATATTTTATTGAAAACCCGTTCTTGGTTTGATTGAAAATTAATTCTTTTAAATGTAAATTCAGTTATTTGAAATTTGGTTAAAAAGTGATCTCCTGTAGTTTAAAATTCAATTTTTTGGTAAAAAAATTGATGTATTTTGTCCCAGGTTAATTTTTTGGTACAATATTAAGGTTCGTAGTTGAAAACTCATTTTTTGAGTTAAAAATGTATTTCTTCGGTTGAAAATTTATTTATTTATTTAATTTTGAAAATTCATCTATTTTGTTAAATATTCAAATACATATTTAGTGGAAAATTCTTTGGTTAAAAATTCAACTATTTCCTGGAAAATTCATTTTTTTGATAAAAACTATTTTTTTGTGTGCTAAAAACTGAACTATTTTGTGCGAAGTTCTTTGTTTGATGGTTGAAAATAATTTATATACCTAAAAATTAACCATTAATCATTTTCGTTAAAAATGTATTTCTGTGACAGAAAATTTATTTATTTTGTTGAAAATTCGTCTTATAGGTAGAAAAACAATCTTCGTGGTGGGAAATTCAACTGTTTGGTTACAAATTCAGTTTTTAGGGTAAAGATTTATAATTGTCATTGAAAAAGTGTTTTTTTTTTGGTAGAAAATTTATCTTTATGCTCGAAAATTCCTAAATTTAGTAGAAAATTAATTTTTTGATTTGAAAAATAAGTTTCCTAAATGACGATATAATTATTCTAGTTTTAGTTGAAAATTTATTAATTTTTTTAGTTAAAAATGCATGTCTGTTGTTGAAAAATCGTCTTTTTTGGTAAAAAAATATAGTTCTTGGTTGAGAACTCACCTATTTGGTTAAAAATAATTTTTTTATTGAACATTCACCATTTTTATTTAAAGTTAAGTTTTTTTCTCCAAAAATTATTTAAATCTAATGTGTTTAGTAATTTTCTTTAGATTGAAAATATTAATTCTTTTAACTGAAAATTTAACTACTCCATTTTTTGTTTGAAAATTACCTTTTTTAGTTGAAAATTCCGGTACTTGTTTGAAAATTCGTATTTTTTGTTAAAGTATGTTTTTTTCTGGATATTTTTTCTTATTTCTATACACCACTATACCCTTTATGAGGACTTCAGGTAACCTAGTTAATGAACGGCCCGTAATTTTCGAGCGATGATCAATTCCGCCCCAGCTACCTGCGCACGGTTCCCCCACTACGAAACTTCCCCTCACTCCCCTGAATTGCTACCGCCGAGCCTCGTCAGAAAGTCCCTTGTGCCTGCTGAGGACTCAAATGAGGAACACCATTTTTTTGGTGGTTTAATTCTTAATAATTTACAAACATAATACTGGATAATTTTCCTTTTTATGTGGTCACATAGTATTTTCGATTTATTTTATTACCCAGTGTTTAATTAAAAAAATGTTAGATTTCTCATTTTAGCCTCTGCAGGTATAAAGGACTCCCGCTGATCAGGCTTGGCGGCAGCACTTTGATGGAGTGAGGGGAAGCCTTGTAGTGGGGGAACCGTACGCAGGTATCTGGGGCGGAATTATGATCTGCTCTACTCTGCAGTGTAATTATCAATTAGTCTAAAATAATCATGATCTAAAATGTCGCTTTTTGTTCGGAAAATGCCCAAGGTAGATACACGAGGGATGTACCGGATCCGCATCTCTTGGTTCCACGTCGCGTTTTCCACGACGGAAACTTCCACACCTACTCTCTGCCTAAGTACTACGATCGTCGAGAAGTCAGTGCGAGACGAAAGAGATCCGTTGACGATGCCAATAAGGACAAATTGCACCTGATTCTTCCCTTTAATGGGATTGATCACCATGTCGAGCTCACCCCATACCACGACTTCATCTCTCCGGAAATGGTGATTGAGATCCGTGGAGAGGGGATCAGCACCGATTTGAACAAAGGACTTGCATTCAAGAGGGTGTCAGATCAACAGTGCCACTATAGGGGTGCTATCAGAGGTCAAAAGAACTCGAGAGCTGCTTTGTCCCTCTGTGACGGAATAGTTGGTATCTTTTCTCATTATCACTTTTACTTCTAGCCAGGCAATTTTCAGGAATTCAAAAAAGAAGATCCAACCCATCACACAACCTACTTTATTTACCCTTTCTTATCTTCTTTTCTGAATATCATGGTTTTCTTCCCCGCCCAACAATTAATTCGGATACCTCTTTCCATTCTTCTCCACCACACCTGTTACCTACTTCCTCTGTACGAATGCTCCCCGCCATCCCTACTTCTAGACGCCTCGCTCCACTTTCTATTTCCCTCCCGCACTTTCAATTCCCCTACTTCACCCTACTCTAAATGCTCTCCTCTAAGCACTACTTCATCTGCTATATCTTTCCACTTCACCATACTTTTTCTACTTTTCCTTCCATACTTCTTCTACTTTCCCTTGGCACCTTTTACTACTTCTTTAACTTTCCCTACGCTTTTGTACCTACTTATTCTTTTCTACCTCCATCTCACGGTACAGTACTCCCAGTCATCTAATTCCCTTAGTTCGTCAACGTCCTATTCTTAGTCATATTCCTCATCCACTTTCCTTACCCTGTAGCAGCATCTCGTTGCTCACCTCCAAGGCTCTGCTTTCGCTTCCCTCTCAACGTCCTCTATTTTAATTCCCGCAGTCCCCCTTCATACACTTTTCCACTTCGTCTGAACCACTCCACATACTTCTCCTCTACTTTCCCCACTCATCCTATACTTTTCCCACTCCTCGTCTACCTTCTCCAGTCATCCTCTACTGTTCCCACTCCTCCTTTAATTTGCCCACCCCTCCTCTAGTTTCTCCACTCCTTCCCTAGTTTCCCGACATCTCCTGGGCGATCATCAATTCGCCGACGAGTACCTGGGACCTCTTACCTCTCATCACCCTAAATTTTAATTCCCTCACTTCTCCTCCACAAGTTTTTCCACTTCGCCTGCCCTACTCCATATATTCTCCTCTACTTTTGCCAATCCTCCTCTACTTTCCCCAATCCTCATCTACTGTTCCCACTCCTGCTTTACTTTGACCACCCTTCCTCTAGTTTCGCCACTCCTCTAGTTTCCACAGATCTCCTGGGCGATATTCAATTCGCCGTAGACTACCTGGGATCTCTTCTCCCTTTACTGCGCTTATGGGCGAAGAATTCCCCTACTGAACTGCTGACTTGAAGCATGGTTACTGTATTCGCCGACATCATGCTTCTTCTTACTGCACATGCGTCATTGAATGCGGGTTTATTAAAAATGAATAAATTAGTTTTTTTGTCTTTAAACGTCAATTGGCAGTTGAATGATGCATTTTTATTTAATTAAATTTATTTAATTTTATTATAATATATAATAAATAGTAATAGATATATTTTAAAACTAAAATTTAACTACAACCTTATTATTCTATATACTATATTTATAACCTAATTTAAAATTAATATTAATCAACTAATAATTAAAAGTTAATTAATTTAGAAAAAAATAAATTTCCAACCAAATGGTGAAATTGTGACCTAAAAAGATTAATGTTTACTTAAAAATGAAATAAGTGAATTTCTCATTTTAAAAACTTGGTTTTAAACCAAAAATTATTAAAACCAAATATACCAAATAAGTTAACCAATTAAGCTTTAAAAAAAATTGAATTTTTAACTGAATAGTTGAATTTTCAAGCAAAGTGTTCAATTTTCAACAACAACAAAAAAATAGTTAAATATTTATCTAAATGGTGCAATTTCCAACGACATTTTCGAATTTTCTACTAACACGGTGAATTTTCCAAACAAAAAAAGATATCGAAAATAAAAAAGGATTTATTTAGAAAATAACTCTATTTTAAGAAACAACAAACAGATGAATTCTAAATAAAAAATTTGATCGTTGATGCTTTTACGAAAATATATTTACCAAAGGAGGTGACTTTTAAAACCGAAAAGAACAATTTTTTACCAAGAAGATTAATTTTCTACCAAAAATATTCATTTAATATTAAGAAAATAGTCCAATTTTCTAACAAAAAAAGAAAAATTACATTGTTAGTTACAAAAATTATTTCAAACCAAAAAATAAATAAACTTTTTAAAAAATAGCTTAACTTTTCACTAAATAGCTGAAACACTAACGAAAAATTTTTGTTTTAAAAGAAATAAACCTTTGACAAAATATTTAAATTTTTATCTAAATAATGAAATCTGTTACTAAATACTTGAATTTTCAAAAAGGCTATAAATTTTCTATACAAAAAAAAAATAATAATATTATTTTGTAAGAAGATAGATAAATTTTGATATAAAAGGTTTAATTTTCAACACCAAGAAAAACTTGCAGCCAAGAAGAATAATAGTAATATAAAGAAGAGCCTCGGTGGCTCAGTTGGTTAGACGCTCGGTATTCACTTCAGAGTTCCAGGGTTCGATCCCTGAGCCGGTATCAGGTATTTTTGATGGAATAAAATTATTTTTATGGAATGGATCATGTATTACTTGCAAATAAAACCTAAGTATCTTATTAGGTCACCAAATAACATTTAATAATTGTTTAAACTACCTTAATTAACAAACCCACCATTTGGCCATTTTTGGCTATACAAACTTGATTTTTTCGATACAATAAACTATAAATAATCAACTTCTAAATTTTTCAGAACATTTTGATGACAGTAAATAATTTATTATTGTAAACAATATTAGTTTAAACAACTTTTTCATTTGATGTATTTATAAATAATATGCAGGTTTTTAACGGAATTAACAGCCAGTTATTTAACAAAAATTGTTTGCTGTGAATCGACAATATTTCATAATTTTTGCATCAAGCTTAATTAACAAATTAGTTTTTGGCTATTTTCAGTATTTAAACCTGTTTTTCTTTTGTGTATCAACTTTTACATTTGGATTACGATCCAATATTTTTATTGATAATGTAGTAAACAAGTTCTTCTCGGCTAATGCATTTGTAAACTCAACTTTTTTTCTTGTGGAATATAATAAAAATTATTCAGCAATAATGCCTTACGAAAAGTTGATAAAAATTGATGATTTATTAAAGAAACTTAATTACTTATACTTTTACTAATAAAATAATTAGAGTTTTTCAGAGATATTTTCGGATCTACGTTAGTTAAAAAGTTAATAAAAATAAAAATAGTGGATCGATACCGAACCATTAAAAAAAGTAAAAAAAAAGTTTCATTAACAATTCTTTACACAAAAAAAACAAGTTTAATTGCTGAAAAATAGCCAAATAATGCGTTTTTTAATTAAGTTTGGTTAAATAATTATCAGATTTTATCGATTTATAGCAAAAAATCATCGCTAAATAATTGAAGTTAATTCTGAAAAAACGGTATTTTATTTGTACATGCAAAAAATGAAAAATATTTATTCAAGCAAATCTTCTTCAAAATAATAAATTGTACACTGTCATCAAAATTTACTTAACCATTTAGTAGTTGATGATTTACAGTTAATTGAATCGAAAAAATCAAGTTTGTACTTTTAAAAATAGCCAAATAGTCCATTTGTTAATTAAGGTAGCTTAAACAAGTACTAACTTTCATTTAGTGACCAATTATGATATTTAGGTTTTATATCCAACTAATACATTTTCAATTCCATAACAAAAATTGATTTATTCTACCACAAATTCGTTAAAGCCGAAGGAGCTTTCACAAAAGAGAATTCACAATAACCAAATGAAAGTTGTCGAGCTTGGACCTATCATTTTAAAAGGCTTGCGCACAAATGTGGGGTACATAGAAAGACTGAGTGCGTTGCGCGAGATGAATACATTATCGAGCGCGAAGCGCGAGACATATATATTATAGAGCGCGCACCGCCTTGAAACACTTGTCGCACGCCCAAGGCGCGCTCAAGCTTTGGTTGTTATGACTTTTTTCTGTAAAAAGAAAATCATCAGAGTTAGATAATTTGCAAACTACAAACAAAAATATCTGCCCGCTGCGCGGGAACACTATCGATGCGCGCTACGCGCGCGGCTCGGTTCACTTGCAAACTTGGGCACGCCCGGGGCGTGCGACTGTCGCTTCTCGCGCTGCGCGCTCGATAATATATTTGTTTCACTCTTCGCGCTCGATAATGTATTTATCTCGCGCTTCGCGCTCGATGATGCATTCGGCTCGCGCTACGTGCTTGGTATTTCTATTGACCCCAAATTTGTGCGCAAGCGTTTCAAAATTAAATGTCCAAGCATCGACAACTGTAATTTGGTGATTGTGAATTGTCTTTAGTTAAAGCTCCTTCGGTGTTAGCGAACATATTCTCATCACGTATATCATGCTTAAAATTTGATTTCGTCGAAAATGCGAAAAAATGCCCATTCTATTAAAATAAAAATTATTATTAAACATTTTACTGAAACTTGTGTCCTTTTTCCATCAATCTAATTTGTTTATATTCAATGTAGATGTAATTTAGGCTTCGTAAAAATAATTTTTTCTGACTCAGGGGGTCTCGAAACGTGGAGATTTGATGAAAACCGACAAAGTGAAATTTTACATAAAACCAATACCTTCTCATTAGAATATAAAATAAAATAAAATAAATATCATAATTAAAACCAATAAAATAAATACAAGAAATGAAAATAATAATTTATTTGACTGATTTTATTGATGTCATGTATTTTATTGGTATTATTGATTTTCTTAATTTTAATTATTTTACCAGTAAAATAAAATCAATAGAATCAACTAGGATGAATTAAAATAAATGTTAACTCTGTGAAATTGTGTAATATCGAAATTTGTAGTTGGGCGACTTGAGAATGTTGAAATTTTTAAATAAATTTGCAGAGGGTCTAATTTCGCAATTTGATCATTTTGAAATTTATTTTTTTAAAAGAAAAATGCGTATTATTATGAAATAAAAATTATTATTAAACATTTTATGCAACTTATATTATATTCCCATAAATTTAATTTGTTTATATTCCTTCTTTCTATTCCTTCCTTATATTCCTTCTTTTGCGTCCTTTATCCAAAAATTAAATTTCTTTATTTTCAATCTTATTTTTTATGATTGATAGATAATCTACATATTTATATGTCGTTTTGAGTGAACAATTTTCGGCTGTGAATTTTATTTTGCACTTCGTGTTGTTTTTCAAAAAAAGAAAAAATGATTCAGAAAAATTTATGTAAAAAAATGTATT
>JAWWLR010000002.1:73116887-73128705 GCA_035041075.1 Acraspis erinacei
ACGGAGAAGGTTAGGTACGAACAAGAGGAGGGAGTAGGCTCGTTAATTGAAAGGTTGCAGGGGTCGATTAAGAAGGTAAAAGATGAGCTGGGTACTAAAAAGAAAGGGTAGGGTGTGGGATGTGAAATAAATGGATGGAGGAGAAACGAAGCATGTTAATGAAGAAATAGACATGGAGGAAGGGAATGAAATAAACCAGAGAAGAATTGTATGAGGCGATAGATAGGCTAAAAAGATACAAGGCGACAGGAGAAGATGGAATTGAGAGCAAAGCGATGAAGTATAGAGGAGAAGGAGTTAGGGATGGGATGTGGAAGATCTGCGACAAGGTCTGGATAGGAGAAGGATGGCCGGAAGAGTGTATGACAGGAATGGTGGTACCTTTTGTCCAGAAGGGGTAAGAAAAGAAGGTATAGGAATACAGAGGAACCACTCTCATGCCAGTCGGCTATAAAAGAAAGAAGTCGGCAGAAATCTTAAGAAAAAGGTTGGTGAGTGAGGTAGAAAAAATAAAGTATCTCACACAATTAGACGGGATTTAGAAAAGGAATGGGAACTATAGACAATATCTACGTACTTAACGACTTAGTTAAAAGAAATTTAGGCATTAAGAAAGAGAAAATAGTCACTTTGTTCGTAGATTTCAAAGCAGCGTTTGACTTGTTGAACGGAAAAGTGCTATGTCAGTCAATGAAAGAAAGGGGTGTAGAGGAAAAGTTGTTGAAGACGATCAAATAAATTTTTACTGAACCAGGATTAGGGTGAAGATAGGAAAGAAAAAAAGGACAGGTTTTCTGGACAGAGAGAGGTCTAAGGTGAGGGTGCCCGTTGAGTCCGTTACTGTTTAATATGCTGCTGGCAGACTTAGAGGAGAAGCCAAAGGAGAAAGAGAAAGGAGGAACGGTTTCGGGAAATAGCAAACTATACTCTCTAGCATTTGCGGATGATGTAGTTCTGTTAACAGATGATGAGAAGGGGATGAACCTAATGATGTGAATCTTCGAATAGTATGTGGGAGCAAAAAATTTGACGGTGAACGTAGATAAGACAAAGGTGATGTGCTTCATCATAAGAAAGAGAAACATTAATTACGTTTGGAAGACGAACGGACAAAAGTGGAAGTTGTGGAGGAGTTATGTTCCCTACGTTTTTGGTTTGAGTATGGGGTATAGGATGAGGGTCTGGTTGTTTGATGCGTCGGTCTGAGCGGGGTTGTGTTATGGAGTGGAGATCCGGGGATGGAAGTAACATAGGAAACTATAGAGAATGCGTGAGCAATTTTTGAGATGGGTAATGGGGGTTACCTGGAGTTGCCCTGGACACATATTAAGGGAAGAATTAGGGACTGAAGAAATGTTAACTAGACAAATTAAGAGATCCTGTAGGTCTGAAGAGAAGCTAAATAACACAAGCATGTTTGGGCGAAGTTCAGAACAATGAGGTGAGAGGCAATTTGTAAAATTCAAAATGGGAGGAAGAGAGGAAAAAATGAGAAGGGTTTGTGGTATACGAGAAGGGGTTATGGAGTGGCAGGACATAGAGTTAGAGCTATTAGTAAAACAAGGAGAATAGAGATGAACATACATAATAGATTCGAGATGCAATAGATGGTATATGATAGTAAAAGGATTGACGTAACCAGAATATCTGCAAAAAATAGAAAAGGAAGAAAAATGGAATAGGGTGACATGGTTTAGAATGGGAGAAGGAGTAAGAGCTTGCAGATATTGGATGGATGAAGAGGAGAATCTGTGTAGAATATGTGTATACGAAATGGAGCGATAAGTACATGTATTAGAGAGATGTAAAGGAGAGAAAGATGGACAGTCGAGTACGGATCAGTTTGTGAGGTGAATTTTGGATGGTAATGGACAGGGAGGGATGTGGATGAAGAAGTTGGAAGAAGTAAGGGAAAGTAAGGCAGTAGGGCAGAGCTAAACGGGTAATCCTGGAAGAGGAGAGTAAAAAGGAGAAATTTTTTTCAGTATCGTGGATAATGCATTGCTATTGTAAGAGGAAATGGAAGCCCTGAAAGATCACTCATTTTAGAATTATTATTACTATTGTCTATACTACGTAATGCGAAACAGTAGAATATAAGTAGTATTTAAGTTAGAATAAGGATGGAATTGTAAATATAGGTGCAGTGAGCGGAGGCCCTCGAACCCGTAAATGGGACAGATTAAATACATACAAAAGACTGTTCAAAATTTTTTTCAAGCATTTCCAAGATCTTCTCAATTGTCGAAAAAATCTACAAGATTTAAGGGTTTTTTTTAATCTTGCAGAACTTTAAGAATTCAAAGAAAACATTGAATTATTTCTGAACATATTATGAGGATTTTTTTAAGAAGTTTGAAACCTAATTTATCATTTAAAAACGTAAAACAAAATTTTTAATGCAGATTTTAGAAAGTTTCGAAACAAAATTTTGAAACTTCTGAAGGATTTTAAAAGGTTTCAACCTCATAAAGAAACATTTTAAGAATCCTGAGAAAACTTAAAATGATATTTCTTTTAAAAAATTCAAAGCTTTTCAGCAAGTTTGAAAGGTTTCGAGAAAATAAAGAACATTTCTTACGAATAGTGTGAAAATTTTTAATATTCGTTTTTTTATTAATTTTTGAAGCAATTAAAAAGTTCTAATTATTTTATATCAAATCTAAAAATGTCCTTAAAAAACCTGAAAGATTTTAAGCCAATTCTTTTAATTTTTAAATATGTTTAACAACCATTCTATTTTTTTAAGTTTATTGTGGGTAGAAAATTAATATGTTCCAAGAGAATTAAAATAATATAAAGGAATTAAATTACTATAGGTAACCTTTGTAAAATCTAATTCAAATATTTGGGATGTCATTGCAATTTTTGCCAATATTTGAAGAAAAAAAATATATAAATTTTTACAAAATATTTCAAATATTTATAAAATTATTGAAATATTTCCGAAATCTTTAAAATCTTTGTGAAGTCATTAGGAAAACATTGGAAACTTTATTCAATCTTTGAAATGTATCTAAAATAGTTGCAAAATATTACAAATCGATGGTTAATCTTCAGGAATCAGAGAAATCTTTGTACAATTTTTGAAAAGTCTTTGCGAAATATTTGAAATACTTGTTAATTATGCAAAGTCTTTATTAAGGTTTTGTGAAATCTTTGAGAATTATATGTAAAACTTTGCGAAGTACTTAAAAAGATATTCGTTAATATTTCTGAAACTATCCGAATCTTTGAGCAGGTCTTTTAAATCTTTATTGAAATAATTAAAGTCTTTGGTAAATTATTAAAAATTTTGTATAACCTTTGTGAAATAATTGTGAGGCATTTGTGAATTTTTAAAAGATATTTGCGGAATATGTAAAATATTTTTGAAACATTCAGTAATATTTGTGAAATTATTGAAATCTTTGTGAAATATTTAAGAAATTATTAAAGTCTTTGTAAAGTCTTTTAAATATATCCAAAATCTTTAATATCCCAGTAAAAGAATTAGGAAATCATTTAAACGTTTTATTCAATCTTAGAAATCCCTCTGAAATCTTAGGGGAAGTAATAGAAGTATTTTTGAAATCTTTTCAGACTCTCCGAAATCTTCGAAGTGTTTGTGGCACCTTTCTAAAATCTCTGAAAAATTATTAGAATCTTGATAATATCATTGTAAAATCTTTTAATTCTATCCGAAATCTTTGCGGAAACTTGCGAAATCTTAAGGTAAGCATTTTAACCTTTGTGCAATCTTCGAATATTTGAAAATATAAATGTTGTTCAATTTTTACATAGTATAATATTATTATACTATGTCCAAAAAAAGCCTACAAGGTCCAGATCGTGCTTGCTATCTTATCCAAAAGGAGGTGACAAGAAGAGTCATGAAGAGACATTTCGTACCCACCAAATGGGTACTATTTATAGTTTATTTATTATTTATCTTCAAGTTTTACATAGTATTAAATTAATATACTATGTCCGAATTGGGTAAGGGTGTAAAAGTTCCAGACTGTGCTTGCTATCTGATCCTAACGGAGATATGAAGATGATACATGGACTGACATTCCGTACACAAAAAATAGGTACTATTTATCGTTTATTTATTATTTATTGTTAATTTTTCATTTTTAAATAGTACAAGATTATTATACTATTTCCAGATTGTATAAGGGTCTACAAGATCTAACTCTAAAGGAGATCTGAAGGTCAGTCATGGACTTAAATTCCGTACCGAAACAATGGTTACTTTTTATCGTTTATTTCTTATTTATTATTCATGTTAGATTTTTACATCGTACAATATTATTATACTATGCCCAAATTGTAAAAGAATATACAAGGTCCATATCGTGCTTGCTATCAGGGAATTTATAAGATTTTAAAAAAGTCGGGGAAATTTAAAAGAATTTGAAAGAGCTCATACCACTTCAAATCATTCAAGGAGATTTAAAAGAGTACGAAATAAGAAAAATGATTCGAAGAACTGACAAGACTCCAATGTCATGGACTTACATTCCGTAACACAAAATAGGTACTATTTATCGTTTATTTATTATTTATTATTCATGTTTAATTTTTACATCGTATAATATTATTATACTATGTCCAAAATGTACAAGGGTCTACAAGGTCCAGATCGTGCTTGCTATCTTATCCAAAAAGAGGTGACAAGAAGAGTCATGGACAGACATTTCGTACCCACAAAATGGGTACTATTTATCGTTTATTTATTATTAATCATTCATTTTCAATTTTCAAATAGTATAACATTATTATACTATGTCCAAAAAAAAAATCTACAAGGTCCAGATCGTGCTTGCTATCTGATCCTAAAGGAGGAGAAAAGAAGAATCTTAGACTGGCATTCCGTACCCACAAAATGAGTACTATTTATCGTTTATTTGTTATTTATCATTCATTTTCAATTTTCACATAGTATAATATTGTTATACTATGTCCAAATTGTAAAGGGTTTCTATATTTGCAGATCGTCCATGATATCTGATCCTAAAGAAGGTGTGCAGCTGAGTCATGGACTGACATCCCACACCCACTAAATAGGTACAATTTATCGTTTATTTATTATTTATTATTCGTTTTCAATTTTGACATAGTATAATATTATTATACTTTGTCCAAATTGTGCAAGGATCCGCAAGGTTCAGATCGTCCTTGCTATCTGATCCTAAAGAACATGTGAAGATGACTCATGGACTGACATTCCGTACCCAAAAAATGGGTACAATTGATATTTTATTTATTATTTATTATTTATTATCCATGCTCAACTTTCACATAGTATAATATTATTATACTATGCCCAAATTGTATAAGGATCTACAGGGTCTAGGTCGTGCTCGCTATCTGATAGTAACGGAGGTATGAAAATGGATAATGGACTGTCATTCTGTACCCACAAAATGGGTGTTATTTATCCTTTTTTATTTTTTATTATTCATCTTGAATGATTACATAGTATAATATTATTATACTGTGTCCAAATTGTACAAGGTTTTAAAAGTTCCAGATTGTGCTAGCTATCTCCTCCTAAAGAAAGTTTGAAGGTGAGCCATAGACTGACATTCCGTACCCACCAAATGGGTATTATGCATCGTCTATTTATTATTTGTTATTCATGTTTAATTCTTACATAGTATAATATTATTATACTATGTCCAAAAAAAGTCTAAAAGGTCCAGATCGTGCTTGCTATCTGCTTCTAAAAGAGGTTGCAAGAAGTCATGGACTGATATTCCGTAGCCACAAAATGGGCCCTTTCCTTGTGAAATGTCACATATTATGCTTAAAAGACCTTGTAATCAAGATCCCTACGTCATGATGGTTAGGATGAGTATGAGATTCGGGATTCACTTTCATGGCCCAGTTGGCAAACGTTTCCAGCGTTTTTTCCGAATTTTGACTAATTTCCAAATCTATCTGCAAACATTACAGATTGATCGCATCAATAACACCCAACTCATGAAATCCGTTCTCTTACCTCCTCTTTTTCTTTCTCCAAGTAAATCATCCGAACGACTACAAAATCAATTTGATTCCCTAGCGAACTGTCGTGATAAAAATCAGAAACCATGTTTGCTATCGTTAGGAGATATTGCTGATGATCGGTACCATTGTGGAAATCTAAAAATTTTCGATCAGCTACAATTCCTGCCTCGATGTATCGATGAATACTATGAGTTGCTGATGCCGGCTTCTCTTGCTTTTGTTCTTCATGTTTTTCCAACGATAGTCCCCTTTGTTTTCTTGCTAATTGCTCTGCCCAAGCAGACTCCCAATTATCTTTTAAATGAATGGAATATCGAATTATTAAAATAACCTGGCGCTATTTTTTATTATTACTTTGAGACTATCGTTGCCGGGAGTTAATAGAGCAAAGGTCTTCCGATGAATTTTTAACAGTTTAAAAGGTTCGAGAGATTTTGAAACATCTTTCAAGATTTTAAAGATTTCTGATATGAAAATAGTAATTTTGGAACGTAATTATAATTCTAAGTTAGAATATTAATTTTGAAAATAATTTTTTTTCTTCGAAAAAAGATCTTTTTCTCTTCGCTCCACTGGGAATAGAACCACAAAACTTCTGATTACAGTTCAGGTGCTTTTCCACTAAACTGTTAGAGAGTTAAGAATAAGAAGCTTAATTCAAAGAAATAAAATAATACCGACAGTAGATAACCCTCCAGAACCTTGGAGGCAGAAAATGCACGATATCGATCACGTTAAGAATCTCCAATGACTTAATCAGACTAGGCGGAAAATAATTTTTTTCAAATATAAATTAAATTTTTTTCTTGAAAAATGATTTTTTTGCTCCACTGGGAGTCGAGCCACAGAACTTCTGACTTCAACTTGATCATTTCAGGGAAAAAAATGAATTTGAAATTTCAAAAAATTTGTTATTGAAGATTCTTAACTTGATCTTTTTGTGGATTTTCTGCCTCTATGGTTTTGGAGGGTTATCTACTGTCGTTAAAGTACCATTCCCTGATGATATAACAGATTCATAGCAAATATTAATTTTGGTCAAAAGATTTTAAATTCTGGTTTGGAACACAGGATTGTATAAAAGAATAATAATTTCAAATTTGAAATTTATTTTTTTCGAATTCTATTTTTCTAAATCAAAACCAAAACTGCTTCCAAAAATTCCCGTATGTCGAAAATTCTCTGCCCCAGAATCAGAATTATAATTATTTAGAAAATTCCTTACTGCCGCGATTTGAGAAAACACCGTTCACTGAAAAAATCTAGAAATTAGTTTCTTATATCATTGGAATCGTGAAGAAAGATACACTTGATCATTAAAATAACTTTACCCAATTATTAACAAATTTAAAAACAATTATTGATAAACTTTTTGTAAACGCCATTAACTTCAAGAGTTGGCGAGTCGTAATTTGGAAGGGGAAAACGCTGTTGCAACTTTTAAAATTTAAGAAATTTAAATTAGAATAAAATAAAACTTGTAAATTGTTTAAGCTACAATTAAAAAAAATTCTGCAAATTAAACAAAATAGTCCTATAGTATTCCAGAAAATAACCCTAAATTTTCCTAGCAATCTAAAGAATATTGTTTGATTCTCTTAAAATATTTCCAAATTCATAAAATGCTTCTTTTTTCCAAAATTGTAAAAAATCTACATTTTTCTCAACATTTTTATAATTTTTAAATTAACCATTTTTTGGAATCTTTTTGGACATCTAAAAGTTCTAAATGTTTTTCCTTTTTAAAATTTTCCAAAACATTCTTTTCGAAAATTTTTTGGAAATTTTATTAGAACATTATTCTAAAGTTAATTTTTCAAAATAAGAAATCAATTAACAATTTTTTTGAGAATCTAAAGAAAATTTATTTATTCTCTTTAAAACTTTCTTAATTTTAATTCAGCTTTCTTTTTCAAAACCATCAACAATTTACATTTAAAAAATGAAATTTTTCACAAGTTACAAATTAACTTTGAATTGTTTGAATGCCTTTAAATATTTATTAAGCGTGATAGAATTTTTAAAATTATGCAATTCTGATTCAATTTTCTTTTAGGATCCCTTTTAAGAAAATGAAAACCTTTGAAATTTTAGCCATGAATCTCATTTTTGTTCGAAATCTTTTCAAATGTACTTTTCATTTTAAATATTTCTGAATATACTCAAAATTTCAATTATTTTTTATTATTTTCAAATCTAATGCAACGTCTACAAATCAAAAAAAAAAAATAATCTAAAAAAATTATTTTAAAATCTTATTTACCGCGTGGTAGTAAATTTAAAAAAAATAAAAATAGAAAATTAAAAAATTTTAAACAGTTTCTAATCGAGTTATAAAAATGTACAAAATTTCAACCACAAAAAGCTTTATTCTATTAAATTACAGTCATCCAAAACTGTAAAATAATTTAGACGTTCAGTAAATTATTCTACAAAAAATATAATTAAATCATTTTTAATAAAAATTAACATTTACTGATCATGTTTTCCTGTGTATTCAACTGAAATAATTATGGTCAATAATTTAAAATCTAAATGCCCTATTTTGTGATTTCTTTTTTAGAATAAGACCCTTTAGTTCATGTTTAATTTAAAAACAATGATAATAGAAATACCCTTTTCGTCTTAAATCTGAAGGTAAATTTCACGAGAAGAGTTATGTCGAAAAGCGAATTTTTTAATAAATTAATTAAAATACCCTGCCGGACCGAAAGTAATAGGAATGAGTAAAAAGTATACCTGTGTTGGATTCTATAATTGTTCGTCAATTTCTTATAATAATTATTCGATTATACACTTTTCCTGTAGTAGCCATGAATGATATATAATGCCCATGGATTATATATAATGCCTAGAGATTATATATAATGCCTAGGGATTATATGTAATGCCTAGGGATGATATATAATGCCTAGGTATTATATATAATGCCTAGGGATTATATGTAATGCCTAAGGATTATATGTAATGCCTGGATAATATACTTTGCATGTAAAATATATAAGATTGAACGACCAGTTGTCTTTCTGGTATGTGGTCAACCTCAAATGAATTTTTTTAGTTAATTGTTTAACTTTTCGATGGTTTTCCTAATTTTGAGAGATAGAAAATGATAAAAGTGCTCAATCGCGGAAGATATAAAAACACATTGACAAAGATTTATTTGTAGCTTTATATTAGAAAGAAATAGAATGAAGTAAAGAAAAAGATAAGGGTCTCGTCTACGAAGGATAGAGAAAGAAATTTAAAAAGATTGAAATTCGTAATAGATAGATAGAATAAGGGATCAAAAAATATAAGAGTCCTTTGTCACGACAGATAGAGAAAGATAGTTAACACAAAGATCGGGGGATTGGGAAAAGATGTAAGGGAAAGTATACACTGATTGTAAAGACTGTAAACTTTTAAGGAAAGGAGGTACTAGTCTTAAAGAATGTAAAGATTTGAGGGAAGCAAAGATTTGGTAATAATTTTCAATCAGACCATCGGTTCCACAATAGCTTTTGGTCGTATCTTCTTTCTCGTGAGGAGCATCCCTTCGATAAGCAATGTGAACATGTTGACCATCTGATTCAGGTTCTACTTCGTGCAAAGGTTCGACAAAGTAACGTCCATGATTGGTGTGCACGTACCCAGCCTATAAGAATATTTTCAACATTAGTTGATTAATTTCTACACCTCACAACTAATTCTTCCAACACAATGTTTATGACAAAGAATTTTTCGTAACTTATCAACTCTAATGGTTAAAGAAAAGCTTAATCCAAAAGCCTTGAATGGAATTTTATTATTACAGGTGCGAAATCGGAATACACGGAGTAAAATGGAAGGTCTAGTTAGCCATATAAATGTGCCGTCAGACCATATTGGAGGGTCAACTATAGGACAGCTCTTGAATAAGACTAAAGTAACTATCTCTGGAAGGCTAAAACTAGAGGTCCAAATGGACAATCTCAGAAAGTTTACTTGATTGTCTCGGACCGTTGTCTCGGTCATCGTAAGCTGGTTGACCCGATCATTGGGAAGGGTCGATTTGGAAATCTCGGATGGCCAATCTGATTTTCTCAAAAATTCAATTCGATCGAATCGGATGGTCGATTCGATTATTTTAGCGCAAAGACTTGATTTTCCCGAAGTGAGAAGTCTTTTGTCAACTGATTTAGAGTAGGCATTCCGATAATAATCTTTGATCAGAAAATTACTGATTCGTTTAAAAATCGTTAGAAATATAGTTAATAAGAAACAATCATTTACGAATTTAGTGTTAACGCTTTTTCCACAAATTAATAGTTTTTTCTCTCACGATTGTTATAGATTTAAAACTATTCATGAATTGATAAAAGCCATCGCGCTATGCAATTTGTATAACTTCATACGAATTCAGATATAGAGTATAAAATATTCAAAATGGTATTGAAGAATATTACATAAATTATAAATAAATAAATTATAAAATATAATTATAATAAAACAAATTAAAAATTAATTAAGAATGGGTTAAGACTCGATAAATAATGTAGATATAAATTCATAGTTTTTTTATTAAATAGAACTTACATGATATTCAACCTTAATCTAAAAAATAATACTAATGAACTATTGCTAAGTTAAATACTGCAACTAAAATTCTTCAACGTTTACAAATATCTATGGCCAGCCGATTTACTGGTTTGTGATCTGTCCAATAAATATTTCCTAGAAAAAACTAAATAATAAATTAGAAAAAGCAATTATTAAATCAATTTTTTATTTTAAAAAATTATGCATTTTAAAATCAGAAAATATGAATCTTCAACAAAAATAATCATTTTAAATAAAAAATTATGAATTTTAAACAAGATTCTCAACCGAAAAGTTAAACTATCTACATAGAAGAATACTTTCCTACCTCAAAAGACGAATTTTCAACCAAATATATGAATTTTCAACCAAATAGTTTAACTTTGAACCAAGAAGTTCAATTTTTAAGAAAGGAGATTCACAGAAAGAAACAAAATGCAATCTTTAGAGAAATTTCAGAGTAAACTTTACCTGTTACAACTCTATTAAATCTTATATTGTTTCGATGCAAGAAAATTCAAGTTTATCGACTTGAAAATTACCCGCAACAAAAATTCACTACTATTCTTTATTTTAAAATTTTTTTTACCCAAAACGACTAATTTGAACAAAATGCATTAATTTTTTACCTAACAGTAGAATTTTTAACTTATACAGTATACAGGATACAGTTTCAACTAAAAATGGTATATATAGTGGAGTTTTCAGATAAAAGCTCTATAAAAAATAACTATAAAAAGAAATAGTTTTCAACCAAAAAGATGAATTTTCATCCAAGGGGATTATATATTCTATGAAAAATAGAAATTTAGAACTTATTGGATGCATAGGATAAAGTTTCAACCAAAAATGGAATAGTTAAATATCTCGATTAAAAAATAATAATTTTAAAAATAAAAATAGATTTTGAACAAAGTTGTGAAATATTTAACCAAACAAATGAATTATCTGTCCAGAAGACTAATGTTCTACCAAAAAGGACAAGTTTTGAATAAAAAAAATAACCTTTAAGAAAATTATTTAATTTTAGAGCTAAAAAGACAAATTATCTACAAAAAAGTTTAATTTGTAACACAGAAAATATGACTGTTCAACTAAAAAGTTTACTTTTTAAACCATGAAGATTAATTTTCTACAAAACAGTAGAATTTTCAGCATCAAAATGAATAAAAAAAGAAATGTTTAAATTCTCAATAAAAAATTTGAAGTTTCGAAGAAAAAACACCAGTTTTCATCAAAATAGTTAAATTTTTAACCAAAA
>JAWWLR010000002.1:73180232-73195005 GCA_035041075.1 Acraspis erinacei
CCCCCCCCCCCCCCCCCCCCCCCCCCCCCCCCCCCCCCCCCCCCCCCCCCCCCCCCCCCCCCCCCCCCCCCCCCGTGCCCCTGTGACTAGTCTCGGATGTTATCCTTCTTATTGCAATAGAGGTAGTAAACTTTATAAGAAAATAAGAAAGAGATTTACGATCGAATTTCGCAAAGCCATTATTTTTCGAATTCCTTACCTTGATAACTGTTCTGGACTCTGTCCAGTTTTATGGGAAGCACGTCAAAAGGAAGAAAATAGAGGGATATACAAAAACGAGAAAAATCATTTGGCTCATATTGTTTTGGCTCGCGCGTGCTCAACGCGGCACCTTTCGTACACGAACATGAGTGATGTACGAGACTAGTATGAGCAAAAAAAAACTTTCTCAGTTCACGGAAAATTGTCAAAGGTCAAACTCAGAAAAAATTTATTTTGTGAGTGTATTTTTAAAAAATGGTATTTTTATCACACTGCCCTTATAAGTGCTATTTTAGGTACTGAAAACGATATCTAAAATAGCACTATTTAGAGTAGGCTGTACAATGTTTTACTTAGACTGACACATATATCTATACTTTATGTTACGATGATTGCAGTGACCCCAACTTTGGCATGTGGACGTAGACTAGCGCTAAATGGTGTGATAAAAAATAATGTGTGACTCGTCCTTCGTCTCGAGAATTGAATTGGATTGGAGTGGATTGGAGTACATTGGAGTGGATTGGGATGAATTGGAATGGATTGCAGTGGATTAAAGTGTATTGGATTAGAGTGGAGTAGATTTCAGTAGATTGGAATAAATTTGATTGGGCAGGATTGGAGTGAAGTAGATTTTTAATCAATGAGATTGGAATGAATTGGAGTTGCTTGGAATTATAACGATTGAGATTGGAATGGATTAGAGTGACGTGTATTTCTAATGAATAGGATTGGAGTGGATTGTAATGGATTCGATTGGACTGGATTGAATCGGAATGGAATAAAAGTGATTGGAATAGAGCGGACTGGGTTTGAATTAATTGGTTTGGATTGAATTCGAATAGATAGGATTAGATTGGTTGCGATTGAACTGTATTGGATTTGAGTTGATAGGATTGGAATGCATTTGAATGACTGGATGTGGATTGGAGTGGATTGGAGTACATTGGAGTGGATTGGGATGAATTGGAATGGATTGCAGTGGATTAAAATGTATTGGATTAGAGTGGAGTGGATTTCAGTAGATTGTAATGAATTTTATTGGACAGGATTGAAGTGAAGTAGATTTTTAATGAATGAGATTGAAATGGATTGGAGTTGCTTGGAATTATAATGATTGAGATTGGAATGGATTAGAGTGACGTCAATTTCTAATGAATAGGATTGGAGTGGATTGTAATAGATTCGATTGGACTGGATTGAATTGGAATGGAATAAAAGTGATTGGAATAGAGCGGACTGGGTTTGAATTAATTGGTTTGGATTGAATTTGAATAGATAGGATTAGATTGGTTGCGATTGAACTGTATTGGATTTGAGTTTATATGATTGGAATGAATTTGAATGGCTTGATGTGGATTGGAGATGAGTGACTTTAAGTCAATTGAAATGGCATCGATTGGAGTGGATTCAATTGGAATTTAATAAAATGAATTGGAATGGATTAGATTTGAATTCATTGTATTGGACGGAATTTGAATGGATCAGATTGGATCAGATTGGAGTGGTTGTGATTAGAGTGGATAGGATTGGATTGGATTGGGTTGGAGTGGATTTATTTGGAATGCAGTAAAATGTATTGGAGTGGAATAGATTGGTTTGGAATACATGGGAGTGGATTGGAGTGAAACTAAGTGGATTGGATTAGAATGAATTGAAGTGATTTTGGAATGGATTGGAATGGATTGAATTGTTTTAGAGTTGATTGGAATTGATTTGAATGGATTCGATGGAAGTGGATTGGATTTAAAATGAATGGATTTGATTGGGTTCGATAGGATTAGATCGAATGGGTTCGGAATGGATTGGAATAAATTGTATTGGTTTAAAGTTGATTGGAATGGATTGGATTTAAGTAGATTGTAATTAATTGGCGTGGGGTGGATAGGGAATGGATTTTATTGGAATTGCATAAAATGGATTGGAGAGGAATGAAATGGATTCCCGGTAAGGAGTTGATTGGAATGCAAAGACTGTCATCACAAAAAATGGACATTTCAATGCCATTCAAAAATACTCAACGTCCCGCCAAATCGTATCCCATATAATTCCATTCACGAACGAAGTATAGAACCGTGTGAATGCCATTTAATCATGTCGACAAACTATTGAATAGAATCAATGCCGGTTGATGCGATTTAATTATTTTTAGGACAAAAATTCAATTCGCTCGCCTTTAAAGGCATTCAAATATCCATTTTCCTTAATTCCAACCTGTGCTTCCCAATCAACTCGCTGTTATCGGGTTGGATTTTAATGAATTAGATTGAATTGGAATATATTGAATTGGATTGGATTGAAATTAGTTGGATTTGAATAGAGTAGATTTTATTTGAATGAATTGAATTAGATTGCCTTATATTAGATTGGAGGGGATTGGAATGGATTGGTTTGGATTGAAAGGGATTAGCTTAGAGTGGATTAAGATTAATTGGATTATATCTGAATGATTTGGATTGGATTGGGGTCTATTGGAAAGGAGTAGATTAAAATGGACTGAATTGGAATGGTCAGGATATGTTTGGAATGAATGTGATTGGTTTTGATTTGAATGGATTGGATTATAACGAATTGGATTGGATTGCAGTGGATTGGAATTGAGTGGATTCAATTGGTTTGGACTGGATTGGAGTGGTTTGAAATCAAGTGGATTGAAATGGATTGGGTTAAAATGAAATGAAGTGGATTAGATTAAATTGGATTGAAATGAATTGGATTGGAGAGGTTTGATTTGAATTACATTGGATTGGATTGGATTAGATTATGTTGGGTTGGATTCTCTCTTGGGTGCTTTTATGTCAGAATTCTATGCAACCTATTTGCACTCATGATCGCATGGTGTTAAAAAAATGAATTTGCGAACAAGAGATCAATTTTTAACTAAAATTATGTAATATTCAACTGGAATAATAGTTATATTTTCGATAAAAAATTTTAATTAAAAACGTAAATAAAAAGAATTTCATTTATCCACTCAATTTTCAACCAAAGAATTGAATTTTTAATTAAAACGATGAATCGTCAAACAAAAAATAATTTTTAAAAAAGAGTTTAAATTTCAACCAAATAATTTTATTCCCAACGTGAAAGATGAATTCTCAACTAAAATTATTAATACTTAACTAGAGTAATTGCATTTTTAACCGAAAACAATAATCTTTAAACGATAAGATTAACTTTCAAAGAAAAATATAATTTCTACCAAAAAAAAATCGAGTTTTTAACAAAATACGCGGATTTTTAATTAAATAGTTTAATTTTCAATTAAAAAAGACAAATTATGATCCAAATTGTTACATTTTTAGATTCCAAATATCAATTTTCAACCAAATAATTGAATTTTAACCAAAAAAGAAAAATGGAATTGAATTTTTAACTAAAAAAGATAAATTAACAGAGAACAATGTAAAGCGAAATTCAGTAACAATCAATAAATATTTCTTCTTTAAATACTATTTTTATTCTAAAAAAATGTTTGAAGTAATTAAAAAAAATCCCTATTTCAAGTGAAATTAAATTTTTTACTGAAACTCCCTGTCATAAGATAGAAAAGATTATTATTTTCTAAACCTCTCTGTTCCAAGTCAAATAAATGAGGAGTAAACGAATAAAACATGATAAATCCATTTTGCGAAGAAATTTAGAAAATAATTATTTCTGTATGTTTCGGCTATCATCAATTCGATTATCAAAATTAATTCAGCGAAAAAAATCTCACCGAGCAACAAACTTGTAGAGGGTTTTTCTTATAATGGAAAAAAATCAAAGCTCTTTGTCTCATAAAGTATAGATATATTTAAAAATGTAGAAAATCACACTGAAGAAAGGTAACATTCTTTCAATCGTATGATAAACCGAATAATTTAATTCTAATTCAATTAGACTAACCTGAGCTAATCTGAAAATTTATGATCCGTAAATCTTGGAATATTAAATAAATCCGTAATATAATAAACACACTTATATTCGCTGAAACTGCTGATAAAGTAGAAAGCACATTTCTAAATTGACAAAAATGATGAAAATAATGAAAACTTAAATTTTGCTGTGATCAGAAGAAAAGTCCTGGTTTTTAAATTAAATTCCTGTCACTTTCCGGTCTTTCCTTGTTTCCGCGACAAATTTTCACCCTGAAAAAGAAAGACGCAGTGAAACTCGAATATAGTACACTCGAACCCTAAAGATACGAGAAACTCGGGAATCGGGAACTCCAAAGTTATGAGCGTGAAAGGGGCTTCTACTCCTACGATGTTTAGATTTTGGGCGTAATGTGTGAGAACGCACACAGGCCTATTAAGTGTACGCGTGCGCAGAACGCAAGGCAGCGCTCACTATCGCGCGCCTTACTTTCAAAGAGGGCGGATGTAGAGGGGGAAAAATTCCGCTCGCTCATTTTGAGTCGGGACGCTCGTGTCTGTGAAGTGCTCTTGCCTTTGTAGCACGTATCTTTGGAGTTCAAGTGTACAGAGGAAGATCGACATGGCGCCGGAGTGAATCATACATGGCTATGCAATTTTTGTAAAGTCACTTATAAATAAATGGAGCTTTCATCCGAACACTACTTTTTCCAAAATCAGTATACGGATCCACCGAGACGGATCCAGTGTCCTACTGACTAGAGCAGAGTGCTGGTTCGAGTCAAACTAATTTTAACATTATTCGTGTATCATGGCAAAACGGAAGTTTTTCCTTCTGTATGGCTTGAAGAATATTTTATTCAGGGGATCCCCTCTCGATATTGGTACCATAAAGTTTGCCTCATTATCTTCTATTCTTAATTTAACTCTCTCAAAAATATTCGGATTATCAGCTTTAGGAGCCATGAATGGAAACAAATGTTCACCTAAGATAATGGCAATTACGTAATTGTGATTTATTTCCCTATGTGTCAATACTTTGGAAAAGTCTGCTGGCAAAAGTTCAGGTTGTCCTCGATGTAAGATATTTTCATGATGACGAACAGTACGAATTTCAATCGGATCAGGGTGAACTGCGTTGTCTTTATGTGGCCAAACTAACTCTGCGAAAAGAAAGAGTAAGAAGGAAATAAACTACGAGATTCATTGATATTTAAAAAAATGCATAGATCAAATTTCGGCATCCCTGATGGAAGTAAAAGGATTAAAAACTTAGAAAGTATAAATATAAGAAGATAGAGATATTCAATCGTTCCCAAATGCACTCTTTGAGTTCCAAAAATGCTAATTTTTTTCTCACAACCGCCTAGCTTTATCTATCTCTGACTATCCAGTATAAACGATATATCGTTTTAATTTCCATCCCATTGAATCCCCTTGAAATTATGGTATTCTTATCCGTTTCTAAAATAATTATATATTTCGAGTTTAAAGCCCCCGAAACATAGTTTTAAACTAGCAAGGGTTTATATACCTACCAACAAAAATCCCTAACTTTACAATTTAAGAGTCCAAGTTCGAACTCTGCTAATGTTTCTCCTGAACCACCAGTCACAGACAGTGCAAATGATTTGACTTGTGTCTCATCTTTACAGTCAGCCATCTACTTCTAACCTGTTGGTACTAAGTCAGGGACATACGTCAAGTAGCCCGCTTTGCTGCGGGTATAGGTGTATAAGCGGAGCTTTCGATTGAATAGAACGACTATGATTCAGAAGGATAGGGCTGACTTATGTTTATAAAATAGAAAAAAAGTAAATTAAACAAGAATAAAGGAATTGAAAAAGATAGAGAACTTTTGTATTGTCTAATGGATAGAAAAGGATAGAGGTAGATAAGCTGAGTATTTATATACAAAAAATGTTGGACTGCCTAATAGATAGAAAAGGATAAAGGTAGACAAGCTAAGGATTCATACACAGGGATCAAAACAGATAAACGAAATTTGGGATTGCGAAATTCATGTAAAAGGATAGAGGTGGATTATAGGAGATTTAGTTTGGATATAACGACCAGTATTCAGAAGGAAAATCAAGATTTAAGAATATAGAAGAAATTTTAGATTTCCTAAAGGATAAAAAAATATAGAGGTGTATAAGCGTATGATTGAAGTCGATAGAATGACTGGGAATCGGGAGTATAGGGCTGACCTAAATTTTAAAAGGATAGGAAGATATTCAATTAGATAAGATTATAGGGATTGAAAAAGATACACACAATTTTGTATTGCCTAATGAATAGAAAAGGAAATAGGTGGATAAGCGGATGATTCATGTTGATAAAAAGGCTGGCTTTCAGAAGGGTAGGGGTGATTTATATTTGAAAAAATATACAATAAGATATAGTCAAATGGGAATATGGAGATTGAAAAAGATAGACAAATCTTCGTATTGACTAATGGATAGAAAGGGACATAGGTGGATAAGCGGAGGATTCATGTCGATACAGAAAGACTGGGTTTAAGGAGGATAGGGCTGACTGATATTTGAGAAAAGAAAGAAAGATATTCAATTATATAGGATTATAGAGATTGAAAAAGATACACACTAATTTCTATTGATTAATTAATAGAAAGGGAAGTAGGTGGACCAGCGGAGAATTCATGTTGATAAAAAGGCTGGGCTCCAGAAGGGTAGGGGTTATTCATTTTTGGAGAAAGGTAGAAAAAGATTCAGTCATATGTAAATTTATAGATTGAAAAAGATAGTCAAATTTCCGTATTGACTAATGAATAAAAAGGGATATAGTTGGATAAGCGGAGGATCCATATCTGTACAAAGAGAATGAGGTTCAGGAGGATAGGGCTGACTGATATTTGAAAAAAGATACAAACACATTTAATTAAATAGGAATATAGAGATTACTGAAGAGAGAACAGATTTTCGATTGCATAGCAGATATTTCTTAAAAGATAGAAAATGATCAAATTAGATAGACAGATACGGATGGAAATCGATATATGAAATTTGGGATTGCCGAATTGATGGAAAAGGATAAATAGAAACTCTATCCATTTAATTGCAGCAGGTATACTCATCATGGTCTTAATTAAAAAAAGAAACAAGAAAAAGAAGAGGAAAGAAAAAAAACCCAACCTCTGAATTTCCTTCCTACTTTTTTGTTTTTATCTTTGTTTTAAAAAACTTTTGGAAAGGGTACTAAAAGATTAATTTTTTTCAAAGTATGGTGTTTGAAGTGGTATGTTTCGACTTGGCGGAATTTTTCTTACTGTACATATTTTTGGTGAGATTATTAATACAAATTGAAATATTTAACATTTCTCAATCTTCTTTGACTCATTTTTAAGTTGAATTTCCATTAAATTGTGTTAGCTCGTAACACAAGTGTCGTATAAAATTATGTTTATAAGATAGAAAAATCTATATTATCTTATCTTATTCTAACTGACTGATAATTTAAATTAAATATTGCATGAGTAAAGTTTATTTTTCCAAGATATTTGTATTGCATAATCTGTGTCGCAGTAATTAATTTTTGCGTCATCATTTATAATTTATAATAATATTATTCAACAAGGAAAAAGTACTAATTACTGATACTCTCCAGACTCCATTATAATATTAATTTTCGAATAAATTACAAATTTTCAATTTATTTTTTCTTCCTTTTTTTAATGAAAGTAAATTATATTTCTAAGGTCCGTGACATCCAGTGAAGTCAGTAGCGTTTATAGTAAGCAGTAATTTGTAGAAAGGGTATTAATTATCTAAAAGAGCCGCAAAGAATAATTATTTATGAATTCTTGATATACAGGGTGTCTCAGAACCCAGTGTTCGGACTTATACGGATGTATAAACAAAAAAATATATAAATGGAAACGTCCTTTGACGAAAATGTTTTAAAGTGTCAGTTTTTGAGTTATGAAACGATTATTCTTGACCAATCAGGACTTCTGCTGTATACGTCCGTGAGAGGAAGGCCAACGCTGTGTTAGTGATCGCTGCCTCCCTCTCATGCACGTACGCAGCGGTCCTGATTGGTCGAGATTAATCGTTTCATAACCCAAAAACTAAAACGTCAAAACATTTTTGCCGAAGGAAGTTTCGGTTTATTTTCTGTTTGTTTATTCATCAATATAAGTCTGGAAATTTAGTTCTGGGGCATTCTGCATAGCAGAAGTAAATTACAGTTTACTTGTATGAAAATATTTAAATAAAGAGATAGAACTAACGAAACTATTTAAAAATTTATATTTACCAATAAAATTAAGGAAGACCGGAAACGAGGCGAGCAAAGTACACAGAATGTTCTTCATTTTATCTTAATACGGAAAAAAGAACAGATTTCTGAAGATCCTCGTGAAGAGAGAAACAAACGATTATTCTTATTAATTAGAGTGTCTACACACTAACACATTATGATTTACTTATATTGATCAATTAATAGAAACTGAAATGAATTACTTTGTAGATTAGATAATTCAAAAATAAATTTCGTTTTATAAGGCATAATAATTTGTTACGTTATCAGATATTTGCACTGTTAAAAGCGTCACTGAATTTTAAGGATTTTTTTTATTTACATGAAATTATTGAGACCGAATCTTTGTTCATTTTAAGAATCGTGAACTATTAGATTGATTTTTCCCACAGCTGATCACCACGGACATCTGTCTAATTTAATATTTTTTGGGTGGAATGCAATTTTCGAATGGTAACCGCGGCTAATCTGAACATACGAAACTTTCGTCTTGCTAAAAAATTATTGAAGTAAATAGCTTTTTCCTCTTCACCTACACTTTCATTTAAAAAAATAACGGGTGCTGCTTTGTATTTCATATGTAGAGAAAATATTTGTGTGTTAAATTTGTTGCAGCTCAAATCTTCACGTTTTAAAAATGAGAATTATCAGGGTACCTTGTATTTGCATCATTGACATTAGATGCACATCTAAGGAAAATTTTTAATTTTGAGAACGAATTTCACATGAACATACGAAACTTTCGCCTTACTCGAAGATTATTAAAGTAAATAGTTTTTTTCTCTGCACCTACGCTTTTTTTAAATTGAGGAGATTTAAAAATATTTATCTGGTCATTAGGAATTTGCATAATTAGAATCGCCTGTTTTATTAATTTAAAAAATTCTAAATCTAAATAATTTAAACTTCAATTTTTTCGAATTGCAAGAGGAATTTTTTTACATTTTTATTGAGTTGATGACTGCAAAATTTCGTATTTCTAACATTTTCATGGATTTTGAAAGGAGGAAATTTTGAGTTTTAATATTTTTTTATTTGGAAGAAAGACAACGATTATTCTTTAAAATTGTTTATTCTAAATCTGTTTGAAGAGCGGTTGACCATTGTTTGTCAGCTGGCAGTGGCAGCTGCCGAGCCCTCTGTCTTCGGGTTTGCGACGGCCCTGTTTAATTGCTTTTCCAAGAATTTCAACCAAATTAAAAATCCCAAATGCAAGGAAAGGTTTGATTGATTCTGAAAACGATATAAAAAGGCGCTTAGGAACGCCAACCTTCACTCGCATTTCGGGACCGGTAGGCCGAGAGAGGGGAGACACCAGGCAACTCCGAAAACAGCTGTCGTCGATCCGAAATCAGTCGTTCTGAATGCATAGAAGAAGACTGTTCTCTCTGTGACGTGTGTGTTTCTGGAGGACGTTCGGTGTGCTCGTGGGTTTTCGTTCTTTGTGCTTGCCAGTATTGGATTAATGTGTAGTGCTTCGAGTTTTTGCTGCTTTAACGTGGCTTCGATGCTTTGTGGCGATTCCTTCATGTGATGGGGCTCGGATTGTTACCTGTTCTGGTTTGAATTCGTTCAGCTTGGTGCATCTCGTTGTACTCTGGGACGATCTTAGAACTTGCTGATTCATAAAAACCTAGGGACGCGCAATGCTGAGACCTCCTATCCTGATCAACGAAAAGGTAGTCGGACGAGACTTCGTCAGGTATTTATTAATGTAGAGTCAGCTCTGATGCTCTATGTGCTTTCTTGACGGTTTCCGACTTTACTTTATTTCCAACCAGCTGAAACTGCTTAGGTCATGGTCAATGCCATTCCTCACTTTATTTCCTTTCTATAAGCTTTAAACGCAAAATTCATTTCCTATGGCTATATATATTAAAGAGTTGTTTATTAAATGGTTTCCCGCAAAGTTTACCGCTTCATTCATTACAAAGTTTACCGCAAAGAGTTTACCGCTTCATTCATCACAGAGTTTACCGCTTCATTCATCACAGAGTTTATCGCATCGTTCATCACAAAGCTTGCCGCAAGATTCATCACTGAGTTGCTGCATAATTCATCGTAAATTTTACCGCTATGTTTGCTGCAGTATTGAACGCAGATTCTATATGCTGGAAGTCGCTGTATTGTAACCATATCTTTGCTCTATTGTGTACTATTGTGAATATACTATCTTGTACTATATTCTAATTAGACACTCTGACATAAAGTTACTATTGACCTTCAAACCATTTGTCTCACACACTCACTTTTTAAACAGTTATTACCAAAATTGCAGCGGTTTTACAAACAAATTAAAAGTAGATTTTGTCAAAAGATCCAACTTAAAACTGCTTGAAATTTTAGTTTGAAATTGTATCTTGATAATGAAAATATCTTGTAAGTTTGATGGAAAAGTCGTATGAAGTTGTATGCCTCAAAAATGGTTTAGAGTAGTCTATTAGTAGAAACTGTTCAAAAATATTTGGGAAAATTAAAAGAGTTGGGTTTTCCGGACCGAAAAAAAATAAAATGTTCTGGAAAACCCCACCTTTCTTATTTCTTAGCATATTTTTTTACAATTTCTGATAATAAAAGAGGTATCTTATCAGAATCATGCTAGCCAAACAATGTTTAAGGCGATAAATTAGGCGAAAGAAATTTTTGTCATGAAAATGTAATTATGAGTTTTTCTGATAAACGATAAAACGATAAACGATAAAACGGTACTTGGCCAGCATCAAACTTATAAGAATCTTCATTATCAAATTACAAGTTAAAAAAATTATTTGCAGATAATTTTTATTACAAAACAAAGCACAAAATTAAAAAAGCATAACTACTGCTTTAGAACCCTGCCTGATTTATAAATAGATTCGGTCAAAATTTTAAATCGGATGAAAATTGTGTTGACAATTGAATTCTTTTTAAAGGAAGTAGCAAGCCTGTTTCAATAATAATTCAAGCACTTTAGAGCACGTTTATCGTTTTAATATCTGTTAACAAAATTTCCCAAATTTTTCATTTTATACAATTTTGAAATTTATCTTAAAAGAAGTAAATTGATTCATAAAGAACTCAAATCGCTCAGTTTTTCGCGAAAGAAACATTATTTTATGACACAAAGATGTGTATTCTTCCCAATTTGTGAAGGAATGTTACATTTCTTTATAGTTACTTGTCTCTTTATATTTCGTTAACATTCTCAAACATTTTCACGTTCATTCCACTATCATCATAGCCATAGCTGTGGCTGTCACTGTCATCTCCGACATTGATGTAATGATAGGTTGTTTGTACATTGATTTTGCGATATTAGACTGTTTTCATCTATATTCATTTACATTTTTGTGCACTTTGGACCCAACTTGCCAGAGTTGGTGGTAGATCCTCCATTGTTTCATTACACATTTTAGTACGCCCTTAATTGTAAATTATTTGTTGCACCTATTATACCCACTAGACAAACTTTTGGGAATCGAAACTGTTGTGACAGGTTGAAAAGATCATTTCTTTTCATCTTATGGAAAGATCTTCTACCTGCTGGAACATCAACACCTTTGCGAATTAACAAACTGATGATCTCCTCTTTCTTCCATGCTGTCCTTACGTTTTTGAAGTTTGGATCCACCATTGTGTGGTACGGTGCTTGATCAAGCACGATTATCGAATTTTCTGGTAAAACCGTTACTCAAATCTTGCCCATAATGTTGAGCGCTAACTTCACTGTGGTAGTCTGCTAATCCATTCTTCCAAATGAAACACTTCATGCAAGTCTCTACGAAGCAATTTTCATTCCTTATGTATAACAGTATAACTCTCTTGCCGGCACCTGAAGGAGTTACGAATCTCCGACTACAATTTCCAATTTTTTTTATCCCAAAACGATACATGTCTAAAAACGCGGAACACTCTTCTGAAACGAATTCGACCCAGTCACTTTTTAGAATATGATTTGCCCCTTACTACGACTCATCCGTGAAATAAATAGACCAATTCAATTCCCGATAAGATTGGATTAATTATATAAAGTTATTTTTTTAGTATTCTCCGCAAAGTCGTTCTAGACATTTCTGGAGAATCTGGTACATTCTGCTGTTCGCCTGACTACATTTTAGTAGTATTTCATAATTGAGCGACTGCTAGCAGCCTTCCTATATTCGAAAAATGTTCTAAATTTCAGAAAAATTTATTTTTCTTCTACACTGGAATAAAATAGCGTTCATTATTAAAAAATCCAACAATATTGATATTTGCTTTGTGTAACTCTGATGATGCACGACATTCAAAGTAAGTAACATACTCACCTGTGCGTTGTAGTTTATATTAAAGCTATAATCTAAACGCGTATCAATTTTGCGAAAGTGAAGATGGACATCTCTTTTCAGTGTACGAGCTATTGAAGAGAACAGGAAATATCCTCTTCCTCCCGTGTCTATCATATAAAATTGCTGTCCAATTTTATAAAAATGAAGTATACATTCATTCATTCATTTTACTATGTTCTAACCGCTGAAAATCACAAATATATCATAATGTTATAGACTTTTTTAAGTAAGATTCGAACTTTATACTTGTTTTCACGACGACGATCTTTAAGCAATTAAGGACTCAAGTCTGCATAATCTGCATAGTTAAGAGAAAGACGGAAATTATTGTAAAGCAGCTTGGGGCTATAGGGTAGTACGGAGGAGGACCATTTAACTGGCCCCAGCACCCACGCGAATTTAACTTTTTTTAGGCCAAATATTTAGTGCAGAATTTGTTCAAATTTGTTCAACCAAAATTGGAGTTTGTGCATCACGGGAAGTATCTGATTCCTCAACAAAAAAAACACTGGCGGGGCCAGCGAAACGTTTCGCTGGCCCCAACATGATCCACAATCAACTTTATATGGGTGCATTA
Source organism: Acraspis erinacei (assembly GCA_035041075.1). NCBI lineage: Eukaryota > Metazoa > Arthropoda > Insecta > Hymenoptera > Cynipidae > Acraspis > Acraspis erinacei. Next base: position 73,193,456 of record JAWWLR010000002.1, read on the forward strand.
TTTTCGTCCTAATTTGTTCAAATTTATATAACCAACTTCAACCCCTAAAAGCCACTCCCTGTGCGGAAAACACCATGGTGGGGCCAACGAAACGTTTAGCTGGCCCCGAAATCATCCAAAATCAACTTTGTATGGTCGCATTATATTCTTTTTAGTTTGCGAAAACTTGTGCAACCAAATTCTACCGCTAAAAACTACCCCCTGTGCGGTAAATACCATGGTGGGAACAGCACAATGATTCGTTGGCGCCGAGATTACTGAAAATCATCTTTATATGGGCACATTATTTTCGTCATAATTTGTTTATATTTTTACAACAACCTTCAACCCCTAAAAACTAGCCCCTGTGCGGAAAACACCATGGCGGGGCCAGAGAAACGTTTGGTTGGAACAGAACTGATATAAAATCATCTTTATATGGGCGCATTATTTTCTTGCTAATTTGTTTATATTTTTAAAACAACCTTCAACCCCTCAAAACTGCCCCCTATTCTTATTCCACACAGGGGGTAGTTTTTAGGTGTTGAAGTTGATTGCACAAATATGAACAAATAAGACGAAAATAATGCGCCCGTATAAAGTTGAATTTGGATCATGTCGGCGACAGCGAAACGGTTCGCTGGTGTCGCCAGTGTTATTTTTGTAGAGAAATCAGATACTTCCGGCTAGTGTTGTCGTTCGAGAATTGGAATGGCAAGGAAAAAGTCGAGGAACTCAAGGAAGGTCAAATTTCAAGACCTTGAGACCTCAAGGCCTTGAAAAGCAAGGCCTTGCCTAGGCCTTGTCTTAGGGGCTTGAGTTTCATTCTGCAGATGTGGATATTTTTTGACCGCCGGGAAGGGGAAATAAATGAAGGATGATTGTGGATGCAAGTAATTACACAATTCCCAATGTAATAGTAATAGTTACATACTTTATTTAAATGTTTAAGAAATAATTTTGTCATAAAATTATATTCAGTAACAATCAAAACTAATTCTTAATTTTTAAAAATAATTATAATTAATAATAATTTTTAAAAAAATTTTATTTTCTTTAATACTTTTTTCAAAAAATTGTTATTCAATACATTTTTTGTTCACAAAGCTTTTTGCGAATTTAAAAAATTTGTTCTTTTGAGATTCTGTTACTACTATTAAAAAACGGATGTTTTGTCCTGCAGCAGGCCTAAGTTTCAAAGTTCTAAAAATTTTGAAATTTTTTAGTTTGCCGTTTCTAAATAAGAAAGTTGAAATGAGGCAGACTTCATGATTCCTTACCTTTGTAATATTCCTAAAAATATGAGAAATATGATAAGCTATTACTATTGCAATATACTATTACTATTGCGCAAAAAATTAAAAGTCGATTTTCTCATAAAACCAAACATTCTATTTTGCCCTTGCTTTTTTTTAAATTTTTACTTTGATAAGAAACATATCTTTTGAGTTTTATGCGTTCTAAATAATGTTTGTGGCCAAGAGAATTTATTTTTCTTCATCCTATGCCCGAAAGTACGTGTTTTACCGGATCGTTTTTAAGCAGGGAAGGACAGTGTTTGTGGCTTGCAC
>JAWWLR010000002.1:73252795-73266446 GCA_035041075.1 Acraspis erinacei
TTCCCTCTCTTTCTTTTCTATTTTTTGTTCTATTTTCCTCAGTCTTTCCTTTCCATATTCCCACTCTCTCTACCACCAAGACGCCGAGTCGAGCTTTCTATCTTCCTTATCCTACCTTGCATCTCCTCTACCTTTTTGTTATTGTCCTCCTGCTTCTCCAGTTTTTTCTCCAATGACTGCATCCTCTTTCAGTGACTCCTCTTTGAATAAATCTTCTTTTCAATGCCTGCATTCATAATTCTAATCCTCTTTTTTCCTGCTTTTCTTCATAAATGCCTATTACTTGTATCATGACACCGCGAATTTCTATCAGTCTTTCCTCTTTCCTCTGATCTTCGATTTCATCTCCGTTTCCTTTAACCCCCTTACTATTCTCACCCTTCTCTACAAACTCTGCTTTTCCGGCGGCGATCTAAATTTTTATTGATATTTTAAGTTAGAACCTAAATCATCCTGCTCTTATCTGCTTCCCCTCTCCCTTATCTTCCTTTTGATAAGAGCCTCAATCTGTCCCAAGCGTTTTGCTCTTAATTTCTAATGTTTTTACAGTTTTCTTGTACTTTCCCCTTGTCTTCCTTTCTTTGATCTCACCTTTCTGTGTACTAAATACTTCCTACTCTAATTCTGATTTTTCCTCGATGTTGCTCTCTTCGCTATCCGCGATTAGAAATTAAAATTTCGTTAAATTTCGATAACATCGGAAACTCATCGCCAACATCAATTAAAACCGTGAAATCTGGTTAATATTCTGTATTAAAGCATGTACACTGTTTTCAACACGATATTCATCTGAGTCTATTTGTATCACCGCCGATAAAGCATTGTAAGTTTTTGCACTTAACTCTTGTAAACGACTTGCAGCAAACCCTGGATTAAATCCTTTATTTAAAAGTAATTATTTTCAAGCATCAAGATGCTGCTTGATATCTATTGTTTTACAAATATAAACCCTCATTGACACAGAATCAGAAGTAGATTTCGTTCTCTGTGCTTTGATACAGGCCTTATTGATTGGATATGTGAGGCTGGCCCTACATTTTTTAAAATCAGATGATAATTTGTCATTTAATGGTGCTTAGGTTTCAATAGTGCAAAAAGCTCTATATACAGCGCATGATGTTTAGCAATTAATTTTTCTAAATAATGAAGACATTCAATGGCGAACTGCTTAGAACGAAACTTTTTTGCTTTTTTCGTTTCGTTTAAAGATTTAGATGATGCTGAAATTATTTAATGTTTTTAATTTGCTCTTTATCGGGTTTCGAAATACTATGTTAAAAAAAATTTTGCATTTTTAGCTATACGGAATCTCTTCAAAATGTATCATTCATATTCTTAACAAATAGCAGCTTTAAGTGCTGTATCTGTGAAGGAAGTAATCAGTCAGGCTATGGTGAAGTGTAATCTTCCGGACGACGATTACCAGGATACTTTTAATTTATATTCCCTATGAAATTTGCAGAGAAGAATGGCTGAATAAAAATTTGGTAATATTTATTAATATCCTGTTACGTAAACCACAAATAAGATATTTCTGTACATCTAGATTCACCTAGAAACCTGCAACTCGAGGGTTGATGATGATGTCAGGGAGCAATTATTAAAAAAATATCCAAGGAAGAGTGACTGCGTTCTTGAAGCTCCTTATTTAAACCCGAAAGTAAGCTTCCCAGGAATGACTTTGCTAAAAACCGCGACGCACCTTTTCAAGACTTTCAATGCCAAAATTTTGAAACAGGTGGTCAATTATCAGAGAGAAAAAGGCCTATCTTCGCTGTTATATCTAGTCGATTTTCTTATTTTAGCAAATTCTTTCGTCATGTAGAGCCCTCATAGTTATGTCCATAGTTCGGTTTTATATTAAATTCAAAATTTTAATCTTTGGAACTTCTAAGAGAAATACGCAAATATGTATTAGTCCTGATAGAACAATTCAGGAAAAAGGGGAAAACTACTGCAATCACTTATATCAATAAAATGGGTGAAATTTAATTTCTACATCTTAATAGCTTAAGCAGAGAGATCTGGAATTGGTGCGAGGAGAGAAATATATGGATTTTCGTTTCTTATATTTCTTCGAAAGAAAACATTGTGGCAGAGAGGCAGTCTCGAATTAAAAGCCTAGACCCTGAAAACGAGTTAGCCAGTTTCTCTTATAATAAGATTGTAAAAGTGTACTCCAAACCTGAGATAGATCTTTTACTTCTGATTAAATCACTAAATGCCATTTATTTTGATCTTGGGAAAAAAGCGAAAAGCTATTACCGCTTTTACCATGGCTTCTAGTTTTTCGTTCGTTGCTTGTTTCTGAACCCGTCATATTTAAGCCTAGTCAAACTAATTTGGTTGCTTCTCCAACCGATTCAACCATAAAACAGAACAATAGTGTGTCCAAGAATTGGTGGATCTATTGTAGCGATAAGAATCTCTATGTCTTCGATTAAGATATAAATGTGATTTTAAAGCTCCTTACTGAGCGACTCAACAATGGAGCCTCTTATAGTACCTTAAATGAGAATAGTATGCGATATCTCTTATCTCTAAGAATAGCATTTCTGATTGCGTACTAAATTTTTTTAGGGGAATCTATATAAACTTAAACCATCTGGATCAAAGTATGCTAGAAGCTGGAATGTTCCTCCAGTTTTAGATAAAATGTCAACATGTTTTTCGCTTGATAAATTTAAACTGCAAGAACCTACTGAAAAACTTGCAATACCCCTAGAGTTAGGAACAGGTCATCAAGTTCAGACCCTTTCGCTCATTCCGTCATATGTCATTGTATTTTCAGGTTCAGATGTATAAACTAAGATCGAAGCTCTTATAAAAACGTCTAGTACTGGATCGTTTCAGCCCTTTCTCATTACTTTCATGAGAAATCAGAACTGGGAGCAGCTTCAACCTTGAGGGGTTACACCAATATAGAATTGTAATGCTTGAAAGATATTTTAGGGTTTTAAAAATAACATACCGAAAGGTGGAGGGCGGAAACTATGTCTAAATGACCATATTTTTATTTCTGCTGTAAAGCCTTTCAGGTATGCCCCCATCGAATTTCCTGATCACTACGCGCTTGTATGAGTCACGGGAAATCGGGTGGTTATAAAAAATGATAAAAAAATTGAGAGTGAATTCAGTAAGAAACCGCGAGCGTCAGACAGACAACCGCTGAATCAATATGAAATGGAAGCGCCCGAGGATTTTATGTCAACGCATTGGCAAAGAAATTGAAGCAGCGTGATTTTTACGATATTGAAATGGACTATACTTTTGGCTATCGTCTCTTAAAATTCTTAGAAGTTTTTTCCGCCTTTCGAAACTCGTTGTTTGAAAAGTGTGCCATTCGGAACGAAAATTCACTGAAACTAGCAAACCAGGTTCGTTAAAAACATTTCTAGTACAACAGAAGTTGTTTGTAAGAACAGTATTTCGAATGCAGCGAAAAAAGAAAAAACCTTTTCTGCTGCGAAAGGAGACAAAAATGGAATCACGGTGACGGGACACGGATCTTGGCGAAAACGTGGATTTTCATCTTTGTCTGGATTGGTTTCTCTTATTGGCTGGTACACAGGAAAAATGATAGATTTCATCGCAAAATCAAAATATTTTAAAGCGTGTGAATATTGGATGAAACAAGAAGAAACAAAAGAATATGCGAAATGGTAAGAAAATCATGCGTGCGAATGCCAAGCATGTATGGGCCGTGGATCCAAAATCAATATTCAGTGTCAAGGACGGATTTTCCTCTATTTTGCACATAATCGATAGTATGGGTATGGCAATTGACCCAAACATCTATGATCAATGCATGGAGGTGGACACGAAGCGCATCAAAACAGCTGAGCAATCGATGAATGAAGTTCCAAGAGAGGCTCGAATCGAGTTGAAAGCCTTACGAAAGGAAAAAGAGGAGGTGGATGTCAATCTAGAAGGCCAATTGTATGGTGCAGGTATCGCAGTTTAAACTTATATAAGAATATAATATGATTTTGGAGTGCTTTCAAATTTAAAAGCGTTTTTCTCGAAAACACTTTTTTTTTAATAAACGGAAAGATAACTCAAAGAAATCCTTACCGAACGATTTGAAAATTTTAAAAATATATTCAAAATTGCTTTCTCCAGAAAAAAGCGTAGGATTTTTTTGATATTGCAAAGTTTTTTTATAGGCAATTTTGTAACGATTTTTTTCATGAAATGTTAAAGTTGTTTTTTCAAAAGTGTACCATGTCGCGAAAAATCCATATATCGAGAAAAATCCTACGTAGGTCTCTTGCTGCTCTTCTGTAGAAGCGAAAAACTTTGGTTTCTCGTTCCAGGTCATAAATTTCAAGAGTTCGGTTTCCGGCCGTGGACACCTTAAAAAAAGGCGCCGACGACAAAATGCTGCACAGCCGCCATTCTGTCATGGAGAAAGTTGATAACAAAAATTTCGTGTACTTTATTACTAGTATTATAAATCGCATTTTACAGAATTTAGATTCTCTCCTCATTGAGCCAAAAAGAATTTCGGAAATACGCCTATTTTTTATACTCTATAGTCGTGTAACCCCTTAAGACATTATTTATGCAGAATAAGTTCATTAAGAGGTAACGCGAATACGCATTTATCAGCTTAAAGAAGCCTCATAGTGTAGTAGGTGCACAAACTCTGAGTCTTTAGATTAAAAAAATTTTCTATTTATATATGGCGTTGATAACAAGGTCACGGCTCATAGAACTAGACACGCATCCACCTCTTCAAATTTTAAGAAAAGTCTAGACTTAAGAGTTATAAAACACTCTGAAGGATGATCAGAAAGATTATCTGCTTTTGCAAAATTTTTAAAACAACCCTTTGTCTGACATCTCTGAAGACCGTTCGAAAAGGCTTGAAGACTTTAATTTTTCGTCATAGAAAAATTTCAGCGAACCAAGTTGACGAAACGTCGCAAAATAATCTTGAATTCTTATTCAAATATTCATCCTCGGGTAAAACCTACCACGGGGTTCGTATCCAGTCCCTCGATCCTACCGTGGGTGGGTCTATTGTTTCGGCCAACTCGATCTGTGATGGTACAGTCTTCCGTTGACCGCAAGGGAGAACAATAACTATATCCTGAAGTGAAACTCATGACGGGGGCATTTTAATCCTCAGCAGATGTCAAACGTTGACCCCCAACCTATCTAACTGTATTTGTGGAAAGAGCAGACCCTGCTAGTGGAGTCCATAGTTCATAAATATCGAAGGCTTCTGACTATTGCTCCTGTCTGTGAAAGAGATTTAGCCGTTTTGAAGCCAAATTCATGTGAAATCAAGAATAACTTAAATCAGAATATTTCTACTCGAAAAGTCAGCATATGCGCGTCTGAATGTTACAACTTAGGATACCCTTCCAAACGCTGTTTACCTATTGACCGCGTAATCGAATAGGCCTTTTAGTCTGTCTTTATTGTAACATGTACACCAATCATATATTTCAGAGAATGATGACGCTGTGAAAGGAAAAAATCATACCTACGAAATACTAATATTCTAAAGAATAGGCTTCATCCCTCAAATGCGTTTTTCCACTAAACTGGAACCTTGCTGTAATGGCCCTTGATATACCATCTTATTAGAATTTCCATCGGTGTCATGCGATGATGAGGTGATCCCAGGGGCCGATAGAGAAAGGCAGTGTCAGATCAGTTAAGTTGCGCAGTTCCTTAGCTAGAAAACGAGTAAAGCGAACCCTCACGCACTTAAAAGTTAGAAACTTAGTGATTCATTATAAAACCTAATTACATTAAGCATTTCGCAATTAAGATTATCAAAGTGGATTTAAGAATAGAAAAAAGGCGTTGATTTGAAAATAACTATGTGATCTAAATAAACAATAAAAGTTTGTATGGAGTTTCGGTGATATTTTTATAATATAGAGAGATAACCAAGATTTCTTATTGGTAATCGGTGTTAAATGAATAATTGAGAAATTTAAACCCTAGCAACAGTAATAAGTTTTTTCTAAATCTGATAAAATGTAAATACCTTAGAAAGAGAAGCTTGGCGCTTATAATCATCAAGATAATGACTGATGAATGTGCTTAGTAGAGAGTCAAAGAAGACGTTGGAATATTCTTTAGTTACAGTGTTGATCGAAATCTTCAATAATACATTAATACGTTTTTTCTATACGTAGAAAAGATGAGGATTTTTTATACACTCGTTATGTTCGTGTTTGTTATCTTCATTTCTATTGGTAAATATAATCGTATGATATATCTGTAATTTGAGGCGCAACAAACATTATATGAGGTTTTTTTCGACAGACGGACGACGTTTCTTTTCAAATCAACTTTTTTCTGAATGTAATGTGAAAATTTAGACTACGGCCGCCTAGGCCCTAATCTGTTATCAGAAATAAATGAATGAATATTACTGAAAAGTGTCTTTTTCTTCTTTTTTCGAAGTATATAAATTTTGACTTGATATTTCTTCAATGATGTTTAATTTGTTTAAAACATCATCTTTTTTAAAGCCAGTGATTTTACGTCTTTTTGCACACAATACACGAATCCAAATTTCAAAAGTGTTGCTTAAGGAAAAGGGTCATGTTGATGTAAGCACGTATCTCTCCCATCTTTTAACAGTACCTGAAAAGGAAACACAAATTTCTAAGGGTGGCAGTATCACAAAAATTCGTCCTAATGGTTTAGGAATTTGAGACAAGTGGGAAGGTTACAGCCTGCGAGAAGCGAGACTTGGATGACAATCAAGCTAATCGAGGTTGAGCTCACGCGGTTGGAAAAAAAGAATTCACGTAAACAAATTTTTATACAGCAATATTAATTCGATCTTATAGGTTGGCGAGGGACGCTTAGACGGGAAGACATAAGCAGTCAAACATGATGCTGCCCGAAGATTGGGCGGCTCCAAAAAATTATCCTCAAATAGTATAACATAAATAACTATATCGAATTCTTATTCCATGAAGCATGCAAAACATCCCAAACAATAATTATTGAAAAAATATTTAGGTATACAGTATAGAGGTTTAGGTTTAAAGTATACAGTTTGACTGTTTACCTAATGGCGATCCAATTCCGGGTCTTCCTCGTTCCGGCCCATCTAATTGTCCTGGAAAAAAACATTCTGCTCACAGATCTCTTTCTCCCGACGAACAGCCACTTCGTGATAGGTCCAGGTCTTTTTGTGTCAGACATCCTTCTTGGTACGTTCTTGGATTTCACCCTGCAGATCTTAGTCTTATTCGACTTATTCCCAGCGCCAATCCACATCGCGTATTCGAAGTTCGCAAATAAATTTTTTCTCTCGACGAACAAATTTTTTTGGGAACGAAATCTAATGCCCCTGTGCCCATGCCAAGCGAAGAACGAAATGTTGTTAACAACCTCCACTGGTGACGTCGTGGCAATATTTGACCGTAATAATGATGTTCTTCGTGGAATTTATATACAAGATGTTTGTGTGCAGTTACGGCGGGTGAAAATAAACATGTACAGTGAAGCTCGGTTATCGAATTGAATGGCTATGAAATCAGGGAATCTCCTATAGGGCATAAACCAATCTTAAAGAATTGCAGAGCAGTAATTATACACAAGATGTGAACCAAAATTATCCACATCACAAGACAATTAAGTAAAATTTAAAAGTAAAATATATAACTGTTTGTAATCCCAATTCAGCTAAGATATTTAAGAATAAATATTAATTCATTAATTGTCGTTTTTTATTTTAATTTGTTTATTTTCAATGTTATTTTATTGGATTTCAAGCAAAAATACGCACCCTAGCATAAATTATGTTCTTTTTATCGAAAAAATACATTAGCATAAAATGTGCATCTTCTCAAGTACAGCGAACAACGGTACAAATAATTTTTGAATCTTGAAAAAAGTGTTTTAAATGTTTCAAAATGCGTTCACTTTTTAAATTTATATCCAAAATGGCTAGCTAACGAACTAGACCTTCAGTTTTCGACACTAAAAGTGAGCACAAAAGCACAATCTAAGAGTTTAATTTTTCCATAAGTTATCGTGCTCACAGGCAGACAAGCATACAGCCATACAGGCAGACACATTCGCAAAAACTTATTTTATGGGTTCAGAGGGTTTTGAAACGTGGACCACTGAGTTCCTTTTTATACGATTCCCAAAGATTATTTCTGGCGTTTCTGGTGTTTTCAACCACAGGTTTTCCTAGTTTTATCTGAAACAAGATATATTTTTGGTCTGAGGGGGACTCCTTATCAGGGACTCACCACGCCATTAGCCTGCTTGATTCGGAGTCTTCAGCTTAGGGAATTCTAGGTATTCAATTAAATCTTGTCCTGTATCAGTAATGTTGGTGCTCCCCCATACCGTAGGGTGAGAGAAAACGTCAATGGCGTTTTTTCTTGTGGTCCCTTGAGGATTCGAGAAGGACAACAACTAGAATCCAGCATCTCCCCTTCGGCATGGATCCATGCTTACCAGAATACACCTTTCGCAAACTATTTTTCAGTCAGATTCTGAAAGTTCAGAGGCCCCAGAGCGTTCGTCGGATATTCGAGGATGTCAAGAATTAGTACGGTCGCTCTGCGATACTTTTGTAGACATTCCGTCCCGTTGGTCTTCAGGTTTAGTCCCTCTTTGAGCGTAAATGTAGGAGTCTTCTCCACTATCCAGTCTCTGTACCAGATATCTGCGGCCAATCTCTTGAGAGATTTGCTCCCTCAACCTGTCCAGCTCCTCGAGAGTTAGGCATGTTTCAGGATAACCCGCCGCGAAAACAACTGTCACTAGGGCGTTGTTGGCATTCTGAGCAAAAGTGAGGCCCTGTGTATCAAGTGCCTTCTTTCGTTTCATCTCCTTGTTTGACGGAGTTAGTATGGAGCCACTTTTCCTCTTTTCCGTCGGATGAACCTGAGGAGATGCTCCAGTTGCAGATCCCGGTTCCACTGACCATTGTGGGGTGCTCTGCTACGGTGCTTCCTCCTCAAAGAGATTTCTGTTCGTTGAGCTTTTATGATGCCGACAAGATGTCGCCATCTCTTTTATTTCGCACCACTACTGGTGCATTGCTCATTAAGAACCCTTTTAGTTTCGACGGTGGTTTAGAGTATGATCCCGGAACGCGACCTTCATTTTTTAGTTTGTTTTGAATTTTGGGTTCATATAATTGTCCTACGAAAAGCAAGGGAAAGAAGTGTTTTCATTCTGCCCATGGCTTAAAATTGAAGCAAAAATCGGATTAAAAGAATGTATCCAGAATTTTAATAAGTTTATGCTATAAAAAAATTTCAAATCTAAAAAACTTAAGTACGAATTTCAGTTTCATTGTGTGATGATAATGAGAATAGAAAAAAACGAATATAAATAATTCCAGTATGTACCAATTAAGCAAACATAAAGAAGAACATTTTTCTCCAATCCACAGCCACCGGCAAAGGGATTTTAAAAGATTTTACTGATGTCCTTTTACCGTGTCTAGTACCTCCCTCTAAGCTGATTTTTTCCCGTGTAGGAGAAGCTAAAAAATAAATTAATAACTATTTATATGATCTTGGAAAATTCATCAGCCAGGATGAGGTTATATATAAGTAATATAAAACTTGTTGGGTTATGTACAGAAAACGATTTTAAGTCAGAAAAAGTATATTGCAAGATCGTCAGAGATTTAAAAATAATTGAGAAGGATGGTTTAACTGTCGGTGAAAAAGTCACTTAAGATCTCTTTTGTTCTTTGCCGGAAAAAATTTAGGGATTCCTTCTCTAGGTGGTTTAGTTTAAAACTATAGCCGAGCGTGTTTGCATCAATATTTCCACCTTGCTTTCCACACAATTTAATCGAAGGAGTTGTAGCATACGATTTAAAAATATACCTTGAGCAATTGATTAGAGAAAGCTTGTTTGCACTGAAATAACTAACTTTGGAGCTTGTCAGATTTCGTCCTTTTTACTATTATTACGCCTTATCATCAAAGAAGTTTTTCACCACAGATTCCTTAATCTTCTCTTCCTCACATTGAAAGTGTAATTTGTCAATATTTTTATATACGCAAAATGCATTCTGTGAAAGTCTTAGGCCAAAACATATTTACCTCAGACATTATCCTCCGTTAATTCTAGAATATGGTCCAATAATGGAAGGGGGGACATTGCGTTTCGAATGTAAGGACGAGCTAACTCAAAGCTTCCTACGCTTAGGGGCAGATATCAGATTCATATTTGAAGTTTTGAAAACGGCCGATTTCCAGATGGAACTCTATGGCGTGAGAATAAGAATGGCTATCCAAAAATTGCACTTGCCACAAAATCTGCATGATTTCCGCACGTTTTTTGTCCTAGTTACTGAGTACCAGAAGTGAAAAGCTTTAGTAGTAAGTCAGAATGGATACATGTATGAAATCGTGGTTGGACAAATACAGTCTGTACAAGAAGAAACGATCCTCGATTTTTCGAAAACTATAAGAGATTTTTGAATTTGTTAATAAAGTGACCACTATAGAATTAATGAATAAAATGAAAAGGTGCCAGCCGATGTTGAATTCACAACTACATTGTAAAAAAAATTTCGACAATTTCGCCCGCATTTTAGTAGATATTTTATCCATATTTTTGTCGGATGCAGTTTTAAATTTTTTAAATATTCTTTTAATTCACAAAGAATTGAGGAAAATTCCCTGGAATTTAGGAAATTAGACATAGGCAATTTTTGGGGAAATTTCTCTAAACATATTATCATTTACACAAAGGTTTGGGAATTTTACACCGAATTTGGGAAATTCAATAATTCCCACTGAATGTAGGTAATAGTTCGAAAAATAATGTTTGCTTTACTCGGGAAATTCTAGAAAAATTCCGAATTTTGGTGTGCATTACTACCACACGATTTAGGGGAAAATTCACTAGAAAACTTTTTACAGTGTAGATATGTATATTTTTATATAAGCTTATTTAATTAAATAAAAATAAATATAATATAATAATATTTTCAAAATATAGAAAGACAAGAACCTTATTTTTAAAAATCGGTTTATTATCAAAATTGCGTGAAACACTTGGACAATTTTGTGATTAAATAGATTTCAAACAATGTTTAATAAAAGTTGATCGTCCGCACAGTGTTAATGCATATAGACACAAGCTAAGATCTTTTACAGCTTTTAAATCTACCTTAGCTATATTTAGAATCAATTTAAATATATTGATGCTTTTGTTTCAAGGCAACTTCTTTATCCCTGAGTAATTTCTGAAACTTTTATTTAAACATATTTTATAGAATTTTTATTAGTTTTTTAATATTTCAAATAAGCGGTGTCAGTAGACAATATATCAGTTTTTATGTCAAAACTGGATTTCTCTAAAGAGTAAAACGTTATATAATTCATGACATCACTTTGAACAAATTCTACTAATAAAATTCACTTCCCTGAAAATTACTCTGATGAAATGCAAATATCTCAGTAGAACAGTCGTGACGCATTTAACAATAAAGATAACGATCGTATATAATATAAGAAAGCGCTAGAATATTCATTACTCACAGTGATAAATAAACCCTTAAATAAAACTTTAATACGTTTTTTTGCTTAACTGAAAGCGATGCGGACTTTTTATGCGCTCATCATATCCATGGCGGTTATCCTCAATTGTATTGGTAAATATAATCAGTTGATAAATCTATCATTTTAGATACATCTTTTTGAGACATACACAAAACAGAATTTTGATTAATTTATTCCCCATTCAATCCCAATGAACATTTCCTGCCAAAGATTACTTGAGTTTAGTTGAAGTTAGTGAGTGTCGACCAGGTAAAAAGTTCCAATAATAGATCTCAAATGCTGTCGGTATACTGGTCCAAAAAGATCTTTATGAATAACCGTTTTGCTCTTCGACGAAGGGCCTCTTTAGTAAAACACAACTATGTGCGTAGCCTACACACAGAAAATGAAAAAGTCGTAAATCATATTGTTATAAAAATCTTATTCCTTTTTATGATGCATTCCTTACTATATAATAATTCAATGTAGCGAGTCGTTGGTAGCCTTATGGAGTTAACCATGTAAAGTCAAAGAAATAAATAAAATTGGTTTGTTTGAGACACATTCGTCAAAAATCGTAAGAGTGAAAAAGTTTAAAAAGGGAAATATGTTGGCTTCTATGGTGGCCTGATAAGAAAGTTATATTTAAAAAAAAAACAGTGGTGGGCCATCACATTATTCTTTCATAATAATGTCTGCTGTGTGTATATTGCGAATTCGACGTCACACAATGATAGAAGATCGGATTCTCTAGTATCATCTTATCGTGGGTATATATTTAACATATTTTATATAATCTTTGAAAATCCAGTAAAAACAACTTTTTTCTTTTACAAATTTATATTTTGTATAAAATTAAATTGTTATTTTCAAAGTAATAAATTACAATGAATTATAATAGTCTGAAAACATGTCCTGCATTCAACAACAATTAGTATTCTTAATTAAATTCAAATATATATTGCTGAGACCTTCTATGTCAGTTCTTTTGTGGACAGAGAATTTTTCTTTGATATATGGAACATTTATCTAAAAGTCTTTGTCTTTTGTTAGTCTCGATACCTACAATCTTAATATTATCCAAGTCAAAATGATGTTCCTTCGTATGAGAATGATAAACTAATTCTCAGCTTCTGTCATCATGTTTGCAATCGTTCTTATGTTCATTTATCCTAGTCTAGATGTTCCTTTCAGATTGGCCGATAAAAACTCCTTTTACAACTTCTGAAGTGCACACAATAGACTGTGTGTATTTTAAGACCCTTTCTCAAGGGATTCTTTCATTCATGAAACATTTAAGACCAGCATAGTCAGAGCGTAGCATGACCTTGAAACCCGATTTTATAAAAATGCATTTTAAATTGTTACTGTAAGATACAATACAAGGTAAAACCAAAAATTTATTAGTTTCTTTATCATTAACATCAATGTTTATATTTTTACTAAAGCTAATATTGTTCCGTTTATCATTATTATCTAACCTTTTGTTCATAAATTTTGTAAAAAAATTGTTAGGGTAGTCATTCTCCATTAAAGTTCTTTTGACCAGATCTAAGTCTGTATTCTTAAACTTATGGTTAGAAAATCTAACTGCTCTATCGATCAAAGAGTTAATCAAACTTATTTTATATTCAATGGGAGTAAAATTCTTGAAATTCTAATATCTCCCTGACCAATATGGTTTCCCATACCAGTCTGTAAGCAATTTGCTATTTTCTCTCTTTACTAGAGAGTCTAAAAAGCTTATGCTCATATAATTTTCCCTCTTAATAGTGAAATTAAGCCTTATGTTAAATTAGTTAAACTTTTTTAACAAATCTTTAATGTTGTTTTTGTGAACACAAGTCAAAACATCATCTACATATCTAAAGAAAAATTTAACCTGGTGTGGACCCCAAAAATTTGTTTGTAGAACCTATCATTGAAAGAAAAATATGCATATTCCAGACATAATTACAGAAATTTAATGAAAGAACCTTGCTGCAGAATCATATGCGTGGTTATTTTTATCATCTCTTTTTTATACTCGCAATAATAAGTTTGTGAGAAATATTTGTAAATAATGCCGTGACATCAAGAGAAAATATCTCAAAATCATCAGGAATATCTTTAATCTTATCAATTTTGCGTATAAAATCGAAACT
>JAWWLR010000002.1:73304503-73318550 GCA_035041075.1 Acraspis erinacei
TCATCTGATCGTAACAATTTAAACGTATTGACGTCGTTTTGCGCCAGGTGATCGATTTATGGTAAGCGATCCACTTATTATTATTTTTATTTTCATCGAAATGCCCCTTAGCACCGTTTGGACTATAAATCGATGACCAGACGCAAAACTTCGTTAATCGGCTTATATTGTTACGATCAGCTGATGCATGAAGCCTAAACGGTTGCCAGGACGGTGATCAAAACGGTTCTCAACGCTGCGATATCACACTGATTATGCGCGTGGAAATAATTCTGGACACTGTGATCGCAGTGCCGGCTGCTGTGAAAGTCCGAACTGTGATTCACGCGCATGATCGCCGTGAAGTACTTGCGTGGTCACCGTGAACACGTCACTTCCACATATTCTTGGAGCATTTCGAAGCACTTTATCCCCGTAGCGTGAATCAGCAACGTGAGTCAAGGAGACCGCAGCCGTTCTGTTTTCTCCGTGCAGGAGTTCGAAAGAAGCGAGACACGATGTTTTCTACTAACTAGACCCGAACGTTCCCGAGCTCGAACGAGTGCGCTTCGATAAATGCGTGCATGATACTGTTGTTGACCAAGAACGCGTTTATCGAAACGCAGTCGGTCGAGCTCGGGATCGTTCGAGTCCAGCTAGTAGAACGCATCGTTTCCCGCTTCTTCCGAACTGCTTTCATTCCAGCGTCGAACAGGACGAGCTCTTTCTGTTTATGCCGACAACCCGATTGGTCACTGCTAGCGCGCTGATTTTGAATTACATAAATATTCAGATTTAATATTTATAATAAATAATCATTGAGAAATTCTCAAATAGAATTTTCCTAATCCTAAAATACGATTTTGAAGTGACAGATACAAAAAAACAAAACGATTTTAATGAAAATGAGGTTATGAACTCTGAGTTTAGAGAATTAAATCATTTTTGTTTGTCCCAATGGTTAATTTCGTCTCTTTCAAGTCTTAAAATTAAATTTTGGTGTATTTCCGACAATGTGACTTAAAATAAAATCACTATAATTACCAAAAAATAATTTGGAATAATTAATTAATGCACTGATAAATGTTAGATCATACATTTTTTTAATAACTTGCACAAGACCTAAATTACAAAAAAGTGATTTTGTACTTAAAGTAATTAAGTTCATGAACCACACCAGTAATTATCTTGCTTATTCTTGAAGAATAATAAAATATAATTCTAGAGCACATCTTAATTTAAAAAAGAGCCTCTTGCCGATTAAATACAAATATTTTTAAAATAAAATACATGAATTTTAAATTTAATAAGATCAATTGTCAACGAAAATTTAAACAGATAAATTTGTAAGTTAAAAAAATTAATTTTCAGTTAAAAAATTAATTTTCGACCTTTATGTGCTTTGAGAATTTATAAGCATTTTAAATTAGAATTTAAAAAAATCGTTTTTTCCATTTTTATTAATAATAATTATATTATTTCAATTTCGCGGGAAAGTAAATGGCTTCAAAATTCTAAATTGTTCTAGGTATAAGATTAACCATACGTCTAGAAGATTAATAATATTAATGAAAAAACAATATTGTTTTTATATACAATTCAGAGACTTTTTATTTGAGTTTTCAAATCAAAAAGAAAAAATTTGAACCTGCGAACTTAATTTTTAACTAAAATTATGAATCTTCAACCAAACATGAATTTTTAACCAAAGAGTTAGTTGAATTTTCAACCCAAAAGATTAATTTTCTACTAAAAAAGACTCATTTTCAAGAAAGTGTAGGATCTTTCACCTAAGAAAGATCATTTATCAACAAAAATTAGAATATTTTCAGTGATAATGAAATATATGTTTAAACAAAAAAAGTAATTTTCAACGAAATAGTTTTATTTTCATGAAAAAATTATTATTAAAACAAAAATATAAGAATGAAATTTTCATTTTTAATAATCAATTTACAAACAAGAAAAATACTTCTCCATAAAATAATTCATTTTTAAACCCAAAAGATAAATTTACAGACCAAAAGTAGAGTAGTTCAAAAAGTAAATTTTAAAATACAAAAGCGGATTTATCAGCAAAAATAATTAATTTTCAAATAAAAATATAAATTTTCTACAAACAATTCAATATAGAAATTTTTAGATACTAAAATAAATTTTCAACGAAAAAAATGAATTTTCAACAAAATAGTTAAATTTTCAACAAAAGAAATTAATTTTCAGGCAAAAAAATGAAGTTTCAACTAATTATAGTACTATTATACCAAAAAGACGGATTTTAAACAAATATTTCAATTTAAACCTAAAACAGATAAATTTTCAAATGAAAATATAAATTTTTAAACAAAAATTTGCATTTTTTACCGAATAGTGGAATTTTCAAACCAAAAGATAGAAAAAGTAAAATATTTTATAACAAAAAGGTTACATTTTTATCAAAAAAGGTCACTTTTTCACAAAAAATTGAATAGTTGAAATGAATTTTCAACTTAAATGATAAATCTCCAACGAAAAATTTTAATTTTTAACCAAATACAAGAATTTTCAATTTAAAAGTATAAACTTTTAACCAAGAAGATTAGATTTCTACAAGAACATAAATTTTCGTTAAAAAATTGAATATATACATTTTTAGTTAAAGAAATTCTAAGCGAGAAAAAAATAATTTTGAACCGGAAAGATCGATTTTCAACTAATAAGATATATTTTCTTCTAAAATAGACGAATTTTTAAAAAATTACATGATTTTTCAACCAAATATTTGAATATTTAAAAGACCCCAAAAATTTCAATAAAATAAGTAAATTTAGAACAAAAAAAATGTTGTCAACTAAAATAATGAATCATCAAACAATCCAATTTCAACCAAAAAGTATTTTAATTTTGTTTTTTAATTTTTCAGTTTTAATAATCAATTTTCAAACAAAGAATTACTGCTCGATAAAATAATTCACTTTTAAACCCAAAAGATGAATTTTCAACAAAATATTTTGAATCTTCAACCAAAAGACATTAATTTTTATAAATATTTATAATAAATTTTTTTTAACAATAAATGCTTTAAATTCTCTTAAATGCTTTACAAATGCTCTGTATGAGCAATGCTAATACTTTCCCAATCATAAATGATGAAAATGGAATAAATTATTACAAATTTGTATCTCTTTTTCGGATAAATAGCTTTTTTTAAATTTGTTTATTAAACTTTCGTTGTTTTTCTACAAATTTCTCAGTTTTATTTTTAATGGCATTCTTATGATTAAAGCCAAAACTACGTTTCCTGAAAAAAAGTGATTCAGAACAACTTCGTAGCTCTTTTTCAGGTAAACAATTTTTGTTAAATCATTTTTCTTCGTAACGTTTTTATTAACTCGATTTCTTGTCTGAATGGGTGGAATTTTGTAATTATTTTGCTTGCACTTCTAATAGAGATAGACTTGAAAAAATTTAATCCACGTTTTAAAATTTTTAATGAACTGAAAAGTATAAAATAATTCATCCGAGTCAAATTCACTTTTAAAACCCAATGCAAATTCATAATGTCATAAACGTTTTTGGTAAATAGCGGTTTTCTTTAAATTAATTTTCTAATTTTTTAAGAGCCCAAAAAAGTCCGAAATTCTGGCGCTGTTGATTTTTTCAAATTTTACGTTGTGGGGATGCTCACTGCCAGCAACTCTACCAAAAGTCCGGTTTTTAAATAAAAATAAGAGAGCCCGAAAATCCAGATTGGTGGCAAAGAAGAGCACAAAAAAGCCTAAAATTATGATATGCTTTAAGTTCTTGAGAGCCCAAAAAAGCCCAAAATTCTGGCACGGTTGATGATTTTAGTTCTTTTAATTTTCTGTAGTGGATGTGTTAGCGGCCAGCACCTCCACCAAAAACTGGGTTTTTTGAGAAACAATTCCACTACAGAAAATAGAAAGAATTATAAAAATCAACCGTGTCAGAAATTTGAGTCTTTTAGGCTTTCAAGAACTTAAAAAATTAATTTTGAAAGAACAGCCACTATCTATTAAAAAATACCCTTAAAATATTATATTCACTCAAACTAAGTGTAAGCATATCAGAATTTTCGGCTTTTTTGGGCTCTTCTTTGGCACCAATCTCGATTTTCGGGCTCTCTTATTTTTATTTAAAAACCGGACTTTTAGTGCAGGTGCTGGCCGCCAGCCTCCCCATTATATAAAATTTGAAAAAATAAACAGCGCCAGAATTTTGGGCTTTTTTGGACTCTTCAGAAATTAAAAAAATTAATTTTAAAAAGAAACAACCGATATCTACCAAAAACTTTAATGAGATTTTGAATTTCGATGGGGTTATAAAAGTGCATTCGACTAGGATTAATTATTTTATACTTCTTAGTTCATTTAAAATTTAAAAACGTGGTTTAAAAATTAATTTTTTAAATTTATTCTATGTTATTTTTAACGAATAAAACAAAAAGTACGCTTCCTATCAGAAAGTGCCTTTTGACGAATTTGTAGATCGTTTTGAGGGTCACAATGTTTGTTAATTGATCTTTTTTGTATCCTGCATAGTTTGAACACAAAATGGAATCTTTGATTTTTCATTCTTTTCTATGCAATGAAAATTTTAATTTTAAATTTCCCAAGAAAATCCATAAAGTTGTTATGACAATCTTGAAGGGCCTTCAAAGAAAATGTTTGTCTTCACTTGACTTTTTTCATATCGTGCGTTGTTTGGCTTAAAATTTTGATTTTCGATTGATTCTAAAAAATTTTTAAATGCTATACCTCTTAGAATTTTCTCGAGAGTTATGGTGATTACGGACGGACGGACAGACAGACGCCAACGTAAAAACTTGATTTTCGGATTCAGGGTGTCTTAAACGTGGAAATGCGTTCAAAAACTGCAAAGCCGCAAAAGTTTCTGGTCGGTTATTCGCAATGTTTCAACAGCTGGTAGCAGCGCTTCGCAATTCATATAGTCATTCAAATATCATTTACTGATAAAAATCGTTTCATAAAAGTCGCGTATGGAAGTCAAGGTCTTGAAAGAACAGAACGTTGATGTGCTCAAGGTGACATGGAATCATCAGCTATTGCCTTTGGATGTTAAGAGTTTCATTAACTATATATTCTTCGAAAGAAACTTTTTGAATAATGTGACAATAGGCCTCTAGAATTTGGTTTAAAAAATGAATGTATCTATGTTTAGCAGAAAGACAAAGAACTAGATGAAGATTGCATAAATCATGTGCAGTAATGGTATATTTTAGTAGATAAAAAGGAAAAGTTTAAAAAAACTTCCGAGGACGAAGAAACGTATATCCGCCGCAAAATTGTTATTTGTGGAAAACCATTTAAAAACTTAAAATTATGGATACGTTATATTACTATTATATTCACCAATAGAATTAAGGAAAATTGCCAAGCTGAATACTAGAACATAGAAAACCTTCATTATTCTCGAATAACGGAGGAATGATTACTGTATCAATGCAGGATTTTTTAAAAGTGAAAAAAATGAATATACGTATGACTCAATATGTAATATAGAATATGGTTTATAGTCCTTATCTCGTGAATTATAGGCGGCAAGCTTGCCTTGCCAAGATATTTACATTTCATTAGAGTCAGCTTCAAAGATAAAAATGTAATTGTTAAGTGCGGAAACATTGAGATACGAGTGATTTATTATTATTATTTTTTTAATCTGTCACCTGATATATCCTTTTCAAGAAGTTAGAGATATCGCTAACAATGGCTATTTGGAATTAAGCTTCGCAGATAATAAACCTATGTGTTCACACCATTTTAAAATCAAATATAAAATTTGTATTCATACGAAATTTTTGTATTTCATTGTACCTATTGTCTGAAATAATATAGGATGAAGCAAAACACACAGTGAATTTTTCAAGGACCGGTACATTCCCTGTGGTATAGGTACACGGCGTCTGCTCCAGATTCGGGGCACTGGTCACTCCAAATTGCGCAGATCAGTCGCTCCGAAACATCATTGCTATATTTTCTTAAACTGCGCAAGCGCGTAACTGTGCCGCCAGCGCCGCGCGTGCATAACGTCTTGACTATACTGTTGGTTAAACGGTTTTACCTGTTCGGGGTAATGGTTTTCCCGAATCGGTGGACCCGTTCTACTAAACATAAGTGGCGCTATCCATTGTGTGATTGGCGGGACATTTGTACGTGTTGGATGAGCGGATCTACCAAACTTCTCTCCGTGTAGGAACTTGGGAAGGCTCTCATTGTGTCGGGTGGGTCGTCAATCAGTCAAGATTCGATGCCCCATGGCTATGGAAACCGCATGATGTTTATCTTTCCATGCTGAAAAATTTGGTTAAACCTCAATTGAAAGAACTGTGGGAACAAACAGATCCGGGTGACATCTGGTTTAAAAAGTTCCGGGATAAGGCCCATACTGCTCAAGTTTTAAGGAAGAAACTGCGACAGATGTTCCCTGCGCGTCTTGCCTCTCTGACACAATGACGTTGAAGGACAGGATTATGACAAAAAAATCCCGACAAAAATTGCGAATGGGGGGTGATTCTAGAGGCCTTTGCGATCATTTTCCCGTTGCCCAGGAAATCACAGCTGATCCCCTCTTCGAGAAAACCCAATTTTTCGTGACATGATGAAATAAATGAAATGAAAGTCAAATAACGCTTGAAAATACAATTGTTTCATTAATCCGGGGATTTATTTAATGTACAAGCATATGTTATTATATTCAAATTTGATTAAAATACAATCATAAATAAATGTGTCTTGATGAACATTCAACAAGAGCTTTTTGCAATCGCTCAATATATGATGAATCTTCAATCATATTTATTTTTTATTTATTCCAGAATTTCAGAAATTCTCGATGAATTGCTTGCTTTGCTTGTTCAGACATGATTCCCAAACCCAAGCCCGACAGAAATGTTAAGCACTGTTCAATATGATCAAAAGCTACGTGAGTTATCAGGGTTTGTGAAACACCAATATCCATGTTCACTTTCTTTACGTTCTCGATAAGATCGGGGAGAATTTGCATATCCACATAATTCGTTCCAAGACAACTGTTCACGACAAGATTCATGGCCTTGAAAGCTGAAATAAATGGAACTAATCGCAACTGCCCGATGTACTTGTAAATATAAACGTCGTCCAATTTATCCACCTCTTGAAGAAGTTGCCGGCATGGATTGCCCTCGAAAATCTCTCCATGTTAGTTTTTGGCGATAAGTGTAAGCTTCTTTGGCCAGATCAATGCCCTTTTCTGACCTTGCAGTATATGCAGCTCCGGAATAATACACTTTTGGAGTACGCAAACATCGTCGTTTCCTGAAAATTAGAAAACTGGTCAGCAAATTGAGAATTTTAGTTGGGAAAAACAATTCCTTACCAAATCCTATGTACTTCGCATAATCTTCTTATCCCAAAAATCTACTATGGAGAGATTGTCGAGGGCAGTGCATGCCGGAAACTTCTTCAAGAGGCGGATAAATTCGACGACGTTGATATTTACAAAGCCATCGGCCAGTTGCGATTAGTGCCATTTGTTTCAGCTTTCAAGGCCATGGATCTTTTCGTGAACAGTTGTTTTAAAATGAATAATTTGGATATGAACATTCTGTCCGATCTTATCGAGAACGTAAAGAGAATGCACATTGGTAATGGTATTTCACAAACCCTTAAAACTTACGTTATTTTTTATCGTAGTGAACAGTGCTTAACATTTCTTTCGGGGTCGGGTCTAGGAATCATATCTGAACAAGAAGGTGAAGCAATTCATCGAGAATTTCTACAATTTCTGAAATTTTTATTTCATCATATATATTGAAGCTCAGGAGGAAGCTCTTAAAGTAGTTCGCCTACACGGAAAGCTAGTCACAGCTATGTTAACTGTTTTTTTCTGAAATTTGGAATTAATTTCAAAATTTGGCCCGGATTCCTAGCATTGACATCGCTCTAGTTGATTATTATATTTTTACTAATAATGAAAAATGGTCATAATTTTAAAATATAGAAAAAATTTCATGGAAAATTATATCCACCCGTTTCTGTAAATATGACGCCATTTTTCAGTCAAATATTGGATGCCTTACTTCATCTTGATCTCAGGCTCTGGGGTGCTCGCCGTTGACTTCTATTTGTATATTGATTCTCAGTTAAGATTTGAATACACCCAAGTCTTTATATGATTTTCCCTTAGTTATTATCATCTTCATCATTGTTGTGCAGCTTGTAGTCTGAACTAGCTTATAGCTTCAGATCATTCATTTATAAAATATGGGTCACTTGATGACCATCCGTAAGGCTTAAGGTTATCCATCTATCTGCTTTAGTGAGATCACTATCAACACCATATCTCATGCTGTGGAGTCCAGATGTGGATACAGAGGAAACCCTGTCAGTAACTGCATCTTTTTACCGCACAGACACTCGTCATGGTCCATTCCTTATCAATTATTTGTGGTCACACTTACCTCTCCTCGTATTGCTATTTAGCCTCCTTTGCATTCATATATTTCATCGTACAAGCTACTGCATTTCCTTCGCTTTTTATATCTTTTCGATATAGGGTCTCGTTCACAAATTCCCGCCATTCTTTCTTCGATCTGCTTTTAGGTACGTTTTACGAAATCAACCCCAAAAATAGGCCCAGGAGTTGAGGCAAACAAAAATGGGGAAAACGCAGAAGAAACTTTTCAAACCGAAACTCCAACAGAAATGGTACGAAATTGTACGAAGGACACTGAAAGTCCCCCCGAGACGACCTGTATAGAGGGACTGCAGTGTATGTAACTTTCTCAAAGAAAGTATGAATTTAAATGTATGGAACAAATATTTTTTCGCACCTTTCCAAAAAATTATAAATTGGCCAAAACAATTATTTTTGAATTTACAATTGCTTATTATTGTTCACTAGCAGAAACTGTATATATACAAAATTCATTATAATTTGAAGATCAACAGAAAATTTGCATTGACGTTTCGCAAATTGAAACGTTCTAATCAAAATGAGAACAATAGATGTCAATTGATTTAAAGTTTTCTTTTACTTTTTTGTATTCCACCCCACGGCTTCTTTCTGAAGTTTAACGATTTGTTTTAGCACTTTCATTCCGCCCTAGTATAGATAATTTCCGATGCTAGTGTAATCTTTGTAAAATATTTTCGTAAGGGTATGAAAAGCATAGTTTTGTACCTGCTTCAGAAAAAACACTCACTGGGGTATTGAAAAAAGATTCGAGCATCGAGAATCATAATATGTTAACTCTTTAATATCATTACCAGATACTTGTAAGATTTTGTACCGGCTCCAGATCAGAAATAATATTTTTTGTAGTTTTACATGTTCTTAGTTAAACTAATAGTGTAGTTAACTGTTATTTACAGAAGGGTTTACATATTCTACTTTATAATGTCTATTAATTATGCACTGGCCACCTACTACAGTTTCCTTGATTTCTTCGTGGTTCAATCGGGTAATAATGCCACTCTCCATGTTAATTTTCGAACGCCTCATACCATTATTAAAATTTTTGTAGATGCCAACAAGAATATAATGAGTCTGCAATATTGCATAGACGTCACCATCGGATGATGATAATACAATTTTTTCATTAGCCGGCACATGCTCATACTTATTTATTCCGCTTTTTATTCTAAGTAATTTATCATCAGGAAAAGTGAATCTTCGAAGTTCAAATGTCCGGTGCGGATTCGCATAGGGACTAAGGCGAATAAATCTGATTTGTTCAATTCCACATCCATATCCGTCAGGAGAAGGAAGCATTGGATGAGGAACCATGGTTATGGCAGAAGGAGAGTTGGGTCTGGAACGTGGCGACCTAGATCTGACACGCAGAGTCGGGTCAGAAGGAGAAAGAGACCTTTCAGGAAAATTACTTCTTCCAGAAGTAGAAGACGAAGATCCACCACGACCAGTCCTTGGAATAGGTTCACCATTAGGTAAACAGTCAAACTGTGAACTTAACTCTGCAAAAAGTTCAAGAGGATGTAATATTTATTAAGTACCTTGCTATTTCTATCGGGCTTAAGATTGTCAATATTTTATTAAACAATTTTACATGAATTAACTGCAAATTTTCAAAGGATTTCTATAGGACTTTAAGAAATAATTTTTCTTTAGTTATTGTCAAAAGAATGTTTGATAACAATTACAGACCTTTCAGTTATACCCAAACATACCAAATTTTTTTTTAGTTTTTGGAGAAATTTGTATCCTGTTTTTTATCGATAAAATGCAGACGATTTAATACCTACATAGCACTGTTCTTGGAAAACACACCAATGTTATAAAATAGATTAATGTGCTCGTATATTTAAAAAAAAAATTAAAACCATTTTTACCAATTTTCATAAAATCGTGTTAAAAAATTACAAATTACTTTATTTCTTCAATTTTTTAGAATCCGTCAAAAGCCATAAACAATTAAAATAATATAAATAATTAATTAATTTTTCTTCCTATCTCGCTCGAAGATTCGACTGCCGTCGCTGCACATACCCACGCCGAAACTCAATGTTCCCTCCCTATCTGCCTATCTACGCGCCACCTCAAGAGTACTTTCTGATGCAGAAAATCCCTTCGCTCGTTATCATATTTAAGTATCGCATCTGCTTTTGCAGCCGCAACAGTACTACCACACTAACCACTTTACTCGAATAGGCCAGCCTGCAGGGACGAAAGTAAAAACATGGCGGAAACTACGAAGCAGACGAATCCTGCGCACATTACGCGTTTTCATCTCACGATTATAGATTGGTCGCGAATTTTCGAGCGGGTAGAAAGAAAAATCGTACACACACCACGGGACGAATGGCGGTGATCCTTCTCGGTGCAGTAATTGCCCCCCCCCCTCGTCCATAGATGTGTAATATACTATTTATGATTAATAAATGCATATAGTAAACAATTAGAATAACTATTTTTAGATCATTGAAAAAGAAGATGCAACCAATTCTTTCAAACTTCAGTTACTGATAAAAAGCGTTTCATAAAAATCTCGTGTCAGTTTGCATGTGACTCGGCTACACTTATGGATTTT
Source organism: Acraspis erinacei (assembly GCA_035041075.1). Taxonomy (NCBI): domain Eukaryota; kingdom Metazoa; phylum Arthropoda; class Insecta; order Hymenoptera; family Cynipidae; genus Acraspis; species Acraspis erinacei. Next base: position 73,315,530 of record JAWWLR010000002.1, read on the forward strand.
GAGCCGCTGAATCCGAATACTGTCTCAGAATTTCCCCCAGACCCCATAAGTTTTCCTAGCCTAGGGAAAAAGTATAAAAACTTGGAAGTTTCAGGCTCCGTTTAAGAATTATTTATTTACTGGAAAGGTAATAAAAAAATGTGGTTTTTGCGTATTTTGATCCCCTAAGAGAAAAACCTGAAAAACGGAGCAAATCTTAAGGTTTCGCGAAGGCCTTATTTTGGTACGGAAAAGCTGATATATTTTCGTATTTTGAGTTGCTGAGTTTATATCTGATATTAAGATTGTTCTACAGTACCTCAGAAGTCCCCTATCATAGGGGAAAAAGTAAAAAAGATATAAAAACTAGAGGTTTCACGGAGGTTTTATTTTTGCACGGGAACATCCATTATTTTACACTTTTTTCCTAGGCTGGGGGAAAATTGTGGGGTCTAGGGGAAATTCTGAGGCCGGATTGACATGTAAAGTTCAGAACACTTTTTTGGCACTATGTTGTTAGTATAATTTGAGATTCAATTTTTAAAAATCCATCATTAAGATAAGAAGATATGACTTTAGTAGTGAAGCGTTAAACTTTTCGTAACATCCTCATTCTTACTTCCTTATCGTAAATAGGAAAAATATTTTTTATTTGCTGGAAAATGCTTAGTTGGGTCTCTTAGAGCCACAGTTCGAATCTCTATGAGACATTAGTGAGATAAATTACAGAATCGCATAACCAAATAAAATTGTGATCCTTCTTCAAAGGATCATCATTTTTCTCTACTTAAGATCTGGAAATTAATAAAGAAACCCTCCTAGTAAGCACAGTACTGATAATACTTAGATTTAAATTTTTTAAAGAAACTCGTTACCTGTTTACTTGAAACAGCGACTACGATACATTTAGCAAGGCCAGCTTATTTTCACAAAAAACCGAATCATGTTAATTATCCCTATTCAAATTTTCGCAGTTGAGGGACACGAATGTTTCAGACTACGTTTACGACAACAAACCTATCATCAATCGCGCTGTTATCAAATTAGATTCTAATCCTTGAAATCTCAATTTTAATTGAGCGGAATTAATATACTTAAAAAAACAAGAGAAAACCTGTTCAATTCTCTTCGCAAATTATCCATTTTCTCGAATGCGATCCTTTTATCTTTTCAGTGCTTTTTTTATCATCATTTGTAATTTCTCTTTCTCATTGGTGAGCCCTCAAACGTATGGCCCAGAGCAATGTTTTGAAGCAAAGAAATTAGTGGGTGGAACCACAGTCACTTATTACAAAATAGCGCTTCTGCCTAAATTTTATAAGAGTCACTTCATTCTTATTGAAGTTACAAATTGAAAGGAAGCGATGAAAATTCACGTTTGGAAAGAAACCTCAGACGACGAGGAAACAGAAATTCCTAGAAAAACTGTCATTTGTGGAAAAATTAAACAAAAACTTACAATTATGGAAACATTACAATACTATTATATTCACCAATAGAATTAAGGGCCATTGCCAAACAGAATACTACAGTATAAAACACTTTCATTTTTCCCAAGCAACGGAAAGATTGGTTAATGTTTAAGTCCAGGATTGGTTAAAAGTGAAACAAATGAATATACTTATGACTCACTATGTATTACATAATATAGGTTATATTTTATCTCGTGAATTATAGGCGGCGCGCTTGGCCTGACAAGATATTTACATTTCATTATAGTCACTTTCAAAGATAAAAATTTAATTGCTAAGTTGGGTGACATTAAAGAACAGATCTTTTTTATTTATTTTTTGAAATTTTTTGGAAATTTCATGGCCAAGCTCTTAAGCAGAACATTTGTAATTGTTGTAAAAGATTTTTATCAATACATTCACTCATAGCGCGTTTCAAAATATAGACACTTTTTATATTTTCGCCGCACCACAAACTAAAAAATTGATTTGGGCGGCATTCATGTCAGCCAGATATTGAAGCTCAGGAGCCAGCTGAATGTAAACGTTCATTCTTGACCTGAAATATTGATCCTTCTCAAGGGCTTACCGATCTTCGCCCTTGGTCTGAAAGTAGTTAACCTACTGTGAAATCTAGTCAAAGCTATGTTGATTATTTTTTTCAGAAATATGGAATTAAATACAAAATTTAGACTGGATGTCAATTAATGAATTAGGTATGCCGTTTTTATGTTGATCAATATAAATAAAATGCTTTTATTATAATAATAAAATCTTTTAAATGCTGATTCGATTCAACTCGAGCAAAAGCGATTTTTCACGCTCAACAGTTGACAGACCACATGTTGAGGATGTAAACTTAAGTAATAGTGTTTTCAAGATAGTCTGATCTCATAAGTCAAAATCGTAAACTTAACTCATCCGATATTAACCTTTCACTACGTTTCATTAAAATCGCAAAAACCGCCTATAATTTTGATATTAGACAAAAAATTTATTGACTGTCTAACTAGTTTTTTAAGAATAGTATAATTTCTAGCCTTGATATTGCTCTAGTTTATAATTGTAATGATATTCATAATGAAATCTCGGCATAATTTGAAAATATAGAAACAATTGTCTGAAAAATTATATCCTCTCGTTTCTGGAAACTGCTTCTTATCACCATTCTGTTTCTAATTCCTTTATGGTTTCCGCCCTCATATTTGAAACCTCCTTTCAGCACAAATTGAAGTGCATGCAATCGAGATGTGCTTTACAGATGGTGCTGCAAAGCACAAAATCTCTTTTGCTATTAAAATAGTCTCGCAACTTTATAACTTGTCAGTTACACAGGTTATAGACATCTAAAGCACATCAAACCCCTCTATGTACACAAGATAGGCATGGCATAAGTGTTAATTCCTTTGATCTTTATGAAGAGTTTAGAGAACTCTTCGAAACCAATCTGAACCTTGCAGGAAAGACAGCTGTTAAGCTGAGTACCCTTAGATTTAGGAATACACAACTATGTATATGATTCACCCTCAGCTATTGCCTTTATGTTATTCTTGTGTTCTTCCTCTAGCTCTGCAGCCCTAATTGTCCTCTA
>JAWWLR010000002.1:73347819-73369884 GCA_035041075.1 Acraspis erinacei
CCGGAAAACATTTCTTTATATATTTTCTTTTCCCGGACTTCAATTTTTGCTTCTGCAACCTTCGTCCACTTTTATCTCGTCAACTTCCCCTCTCCTTACTTCCTTAGCTCTCACTTCTTCTCCTTTCATTCTACCTACTCCCACTCTCTGAATTTTGTAACGGTTTCGCATACCCCATCATGTTCCTCCACTTTTCCTACCTGCCCTACTTATTCCCGCGTTTTTCATCACATCTCACTACTCCCCCTGCTACTCAACCAGAATTATCTTTCACTTACCCTACCGCATAATTTGGCCTTACATCTCTACTTCTCGTCCCTTTACTTCTCTAGTTCTTGTCCCTTTACTTCTCTTGTTCCCTAATTTCTCACTTTTTATTTTTCATACTTCTTTCCTTATTTCCCAAACTATTGGTGACCTTATTGCACCTTACTTACTTTTCTTCACTTATCCTTATTTATCCTCACTACACTATCCCCGGTTCCACCTACACACCCCCCATTGGTTTCCTGCACTCTCCCTATTTGTTCTCCCCATATTTCCTCAACTTTCTCTTGCCTTATTTTTCCTCACTTCCTCTACTTCTCCACCACTCACCGTCCTAACTTCCCCGTCCTCTCCAAACTTGATTTTCGCTCAATATACCTACTTTTCCTCTCTAAATTTCTCGTACCTCCTCTCCCTGTATTTCTTTATCACTTTCCCTACATTCCTTTTCTTCATATTCCAGAAACATCCCTACATTTACTCTGATAATTTCCCCTTCCAAACCCCACCCTTCATTTTCCTATCACTTTTGCTACTTTTACCTTACTTATCCTCTTAGGAAAAAAGTTCGATGTACGGATATCCGTTCGCAACTATAAGGCTTACTACACAGGGCTACAAAATAATAAATCTGATTTCTAGGAGACATTTATTGACAATTTTCTAACCGTTTTACGAACAGTTCCAGAAAGTTTAATAGTTGAATATAGAAAGAAAAATATCATTGGTGTGATGTAACTTATATAATTTATAAATTCGCAACTGAGAGGATTTGAACCCTCGAAGACTGCTGCACCCGAATTTCTAACCATGAACTGATAATAACCATGAAATCATTATTTCCATACATGGATGTTTAAGGAATAAAAACGCCACCAAAATATGCAGCATACCAAAAAATTAAATTAATCTTTCTATTTCACTCGTGTCTGTCTCAAAACTGTCAATTTTTATTACTTTTTACATTCGAATTTTTGCTCTGCAGGTTCGAAAACACACAAAAAAAAGATTTAGAATTACTTATAAAACGCCACGTTTTTGGTACGGGGCGCTTTTTAAAATAGTTGAATAAAGTTGCTCGAATAATTTATGATTGTTTATAACTATCTTTTCCTAAATAGGTGCTAAAAAGTTGCGGTATTTTCTGAACTCTTGAATTTTATGTTAACATTTAACTTATTAAGGTAATAATTAATACAAGTAAACAAAAATGCTTATTTAAGCTATTGAATGTTGTTTCTAAATATATTCTAGTAGGTAATTACAATAAAGCTGAGGTTTTTTGTTATATATTTAGCTTTTCTTTTCCTTTTTAGTTATGAACAAATAATGAGTAAAGCTCAAAAAGAACCATTTTCTACTTAGGATTGTATTTTTTTAAGGAGAATTTTTTTTTCCCGTTTCCCCATTCGCCTTTTTACAAAAAATGCAATTTCTAGAAGTATTCAAAGAAAACATTATTAAAAATAATGCATTTTTTAAGCGATTATCTTTATTTACCTCACTGTAATTAGAAAATGGACAAAAAGTTAAAAAGTAGAAAAAACGCGACTTTCTATCCCTAATCTAAGAAAAAATTACTGCAAAGAATAATAATTTGTTTAAACAATAATTTTTGATATATTGAATTAAATATTAACTCACTCCAATCGAATTGTGGACAAAAAGTTAAAAACTTAAAAAAACGCAGTTTCTACAATAGTTTAAATATAATATTATTAAAAATAATAATAGATTGTTTAAATAATATTGTATTCCTTAACATTAATTAACTATTACCTAACTCTGATTAAAAATTGGAAAATTTGTGGGAAAAAACGCAACTTTCTGTCTCTATACTCAGAGAAAATTACCAAAAAAATAATAATTTGTTTAAACAATTATTTTTGCTTTATTAAATTAAATATTAATCCTTTGCAAGCAAATGATGGCAAAAAAATAAAAATTTAGAAAGAGCCACAATTTCTAGTAGCATTCAAAAATTATATTATTAACAACAATAATTAATAGTTTAAATAATCATTATTGTTTAAATTAATTAACTATTACCTCATTCTAATTTAAATGTTTTCACTCATCGGGTTTCTTCAGGACCACCTAAAACAGACTTATGGGTGTTTTAACTAAATGGGGAATTCCCCACCTCTAAATATCATTTTTTCAAAATAAAAAGTAGATTCTGTGATTTCTAATTCAAAAAGATTGCAGTGATATGCACAAAAATAAGAGCAACAAATTTCAAATGCATTTTGGAATTTCTTCATTTATTTCGATTTCGTTCATTCTCTTCAAATTATTACCTTAATCATTGTGATTCCGAAATTATTCCAAAAATTTTGTGTGCAATCGCGGGTGATTCTTCTTTGACGTTTTTTTGTTTATTCTTAATTGAAATACAACCTCAGAATGTTTGTGAAAAGCGCGTCTTTTTCAGCGAACGCTGCAGCCGGTGGTACATAAACAATGTTTTGAATTGCTAAATTATTCGTTTCAATGCACGGAGAGGCTTTAATATTATTCGGAATATAATAAGTTCGCTTCGAAGAAAATCCGTCTTGCAATGGCTCATTCAGCCTTTCGGCGGTTGTCGCGACTCAATTTGCATCTAATCCACTTGGAAAGCATACTAGTAACTTTGCTTTCAGTTAAGAGAGACATTTTCTTTCCCAGATATATTTCACAGAAAATGCGAATAAGTCATTCGAACCTCTTCCTGTTATACTTTTCCATCCCTCCTATACCTACTTTCCCCTCCTCTCATCTACTTTCCCTTCTGTCACTTACCACTTTGGTACCCCCTCCTTTCTCCGATTCTTCCTCCTCTATTACCTCTCTGCTCATTTTTCTAGTTGAAACTCTTTTTTCTCTACTTCCTTCCTTAGTCAACATATTTCCTCCCCTACTCACCCACTTAATTTTATTAGCCCACCGATTGCTTCCCTTACTATCCTCTGACACTCCTTTACCTCTTTTCCTTCCTTAGTCTTAACTTTTCCTCCCTTACTGATACGAGCAACCCTACTAGTCCACCCTTCGTTTTACTCACTACCTTTCCATACTCCTTACCTCAATTACCTTCCTTCTTCATCAATTTTCCTCCCCTGCTCACCCGTTCAATCCTTCTAGCCCACCAGTCGCTCCCTACTGCTTTCGCTAATTCTCTCCTATAGTCATCACTTTTACTAGCCTACTCAACTGTTCAACCCTACTAGCCCACCCTTCGCTTCTATCACTACCCTACCACACTCCTTTCGCTAATTCCCTGTCTAAGTCATTATTTGTCCTCCTCTATTCACCCTCCCACCCTACGAAAGCACCTGTCGCTTCCCTCACTACTATCCATCACTCCTTTCCCTTCGTCCTATCCTTTGCCATCACTGCTGCTCCTCACCTCACTTCCCCCTCACTATAATGTTCCCTCACTAACCCTACTGCACATTCCTTCCTTACCTTCGTGGCCCCAATTTCCCCTCCCCACATTCCCTCTCCTGGGAAAAAATGTCACATAGAAGCGCGCTCGCAAAGATTTTTTGACGCGTCACACTCCTCTAATGAAATATTAAATTGATCACTTGAATAATATTTCCAGACAAAAAGAAGAATTTCTTAGTAGCCAATTGAATTTTCAAACCAGAGAGTTGAATTTCAACAAGGAACGTTAAGTTTCAATCAAGAGATATGCATTTTTAACCAAGATGGAACACTTTTGCGCCATACAGGATGGAGTTTCAATTCAAAGGAAGAATTTTTAACAAAACAGTTGAATTCAGATTTGTTTGATTCAGATCAATTTCAGACAAAAAATAGAACAGTTAGATTCAAAGTAAAAAAAACTAATTTAAATTTAATTTTCCATCATTAATTTTTCAGAGATTGGTTCGACTTTAAAACAAGCATTTGGTGTTCCACCAAAACAATTCTTCAAAGAAATATGTAACAAAAAGGAGAATTTTTCCACCAAGAAAATCAATTTTACATTAAAAAAAAAGAATTTTCAGCAAAATAGATAAAATTACGACAAGAAATGAGTTCAATAGTGAACGAAGGAGTTAAGTTTTAAACCAAAATTTGATTTATTAACCAAGAAAATTAATTTTCTATAATAAAGATTAAATTTTCAACCAAACACTTATATTTTCAACTTAAGAAGAATATTTGGGTTTCTCCTCCCTTACCCTACTATTTCTCTCCTTGATTCTCCTCACTGCCCATCCTTACTTCCAATCATTTCTCCTGCTTCCGGTCGCTTCAACTCACTATCCTACTTTTTTTCTGATTTCCCCTCTCTTTTTTTCTTTTCTTCAACTTTCTTGAACGCTTATTTCCTTTATCTCCACTATTTCTTACATATAATTTCTCCTCGCTTTGCATACTCTGTTTCTTCTTATTTCCCCCACTACCGCTCGCCTTATTTGCCATCATTCCGTATCACGTGCCTTACTTCTCCAGCCCTTCTTTCCCCTTACTTTCCATACTTCCAGTTAATTCATTTGTCTTTACTACTTATGCACCCCCTCCTATCATTTCCCTTCACTTCCCTTCTCGAATTTTTTCTAGTCTTATTTCCCCCCACGTCCCCTTTCGGAAAGAATGTGTGACGGACCGATGGACATTTCCCGCTACTTCCCTGACTCCTTTTCACCATATTTCCTCATCTTTTCTAACCATATCTGCCCTCACTTAGCCGTAATTCCATATCCTCATTTACCCTCAGTACCCCTGCTTACCACCCACTTATTTTCTATAAGTTTCCCTACTTTCCCATCGCTTATTTACTCTCACTTTCCCTACATTCCCTTATATTATTTCTCCTACTTTATCGTTCCTCATGTCTTTAATTACCCTTCTTTCATTTTCCCGATTTTGTGCCACTACTCCTTCTTTTCCTGTCCTAATTTTTGTCACTTTTCTACATCTATTTCCCCAGCTTCACCTTCACTAATCTGGCTTCATTTCCCCTACTTAGCCTCCTCTTACTTGATTACTCTTCACGCTTCTCTAATTTACCCTCAATTTTCCACGTTGCCTCCCTTCATTTCCCCTTACGTACCCCGCCCCGATCTGTCTAACGTCCGCCACTCCCTAACCCCAAATTTCCCATTACTTTTCCTACTTTTACTCACCTCAATTTATCTCACTTGTCCTACTCTCCCACTCCGTATTTTCTTTAATTTCCCCCATTCTCCATTCCCCATTTCACGTAACAACCCTGACTCCCTATTCCCTAATTTGCTATTTTCCCCTTAATTCATCTCCTCTCATTTCCCCTTATTCTTCTCCTTCTGTCCCGCCTCTTATTTCCCTTAACTTCCATCTGTATGGTCCTCTTATTCCCTCTACTTCCGCTACCTCCATTCTTCCCTTTTTCCTCTCTTGGGAAAAAAGTAGGACGGTCGGACGAAAAGGAGAATGTGAAATTAGGTACTAATTCAAATTGCAATCAATTTGATATAGAGTCTTCCTGCTCTTCGAACTACGCAGAATAATTCTAATTTATTTAACCAATTAATTACAATTAATCATAAAGATATAATAATATATTATTTGATCACGTAGGGTGATACGAGATTCTATTGTGCAGGAACCGAGAACAGTGCAAGCTGATTACCCTTCGCTCGACGCGATTGGATGTTATAACAACAGAGCATTATTAATCTATCGAAAGGGGCGAAGGAAGTAATTATGGTGGCTTGTCAAACTTCGCAAGACAAGAAAGCTACTTACTGGAATGCTCTCTTGTAAAACTCGGAGGGTTCTTGGGCGAACTTTGAAAGTGCTTTGGCCACTAAAGGAAACCAAGACGCATTTTTTTGACAAAAATCGCTCAAAAGCTTAATTTTCAACAGCTTCTAAATTATTCTTACGGATGACTTTAAGGCGCTTTCTCAGACTTGAAAATTAGCCCATGTATTACCCAAAAAAGCTTTTCTCCTACAATTTCGAATTGGTTTATTTCATATTTTCACCACAGAATATAAATGTTTATACTGAAGCATAGAGCTTTTTTCGAAAAATGGTCTGGTTCTTGTCTTATTCCAATTAATTGAAAATTCATGCATTTTATGCTCCTGGAAAGGCGTGAACCGCCACCGTGCGTGTACCTATGGTGAACAGAATATGGGGCCGGCTAGTCGAGAGTGTTATTTTTACGGCGGCACTTTAAACATCATAAAACCCAGGATCGAGCCCAGGATTGAGACTGGTTGCCTGTGATGCCTCACTCAACTTTCCTATTGTTAGAAATAACATCTTTTTTCACCTATTTCATCTTTTTTCAGCATTTTTTTCGTAGAATCGGAGAAGAGAGAAAAAAGTTATATCGATAAATTGAACGCATTAACAGATTTTCTTCTAACTTTTTTAAATCATATTGTCGTTCTGTAATGAAACAATACAGAATATTGCAATGAAATTCCTTAATGTTTTAATAAATTTTAATTTATCTAAACCGGCTGTGATCTCTAACAATAAGAAAGTTGAGTGAGGCTTGACCGATAATCAATTTCAGTCCTGGACTTGATTCTGAGTTTTTACGATGTTTAAAGTATCGTCGAAAAAATAAGACTCTCGACTAGCCAGCCCCATATTCCGTTCACAATAGGTACACTCGCGGTGACGGTTTGCTTCTTTCCAGGCGCATAAAATGAATTTTCTATTAATTGAAATAAAACAAGAACCAGGCATTTTGCAAAAAAGCTCTATGTTCGATTCTGTATTTAAACACTCATATTCTATGTTTAAAATATGAAATAAAAAATTGATAATTGTAGGAGAAAGTCTTGTTTGTGATACGTTTTTTTTTGTTTAAATTAAATGTTGTCGGAAAAAAATCTACTTTTCACCGCAGGGAATCGAACCAGAGGCCTACCAATTGCCGGTTGGATGTAAGCTGAATGTGCGCAACATACTATGATGTCATTTATTATAATTTGTTTACTTCAAATTTGCTATGCGGCTTTGGATCTATAACATTTTCAGTTTAACAACTTGAGAAACATAAATATGGGAACGTATCAAGGCTGTAAGATTTTTTATAATTCATATCTACCGTATTGGATCCGCTTTTTTTAATTTTGAAACTTCAACACCGTATTTCAATTCAGCTTCCCCAAAAACATAAGTATCAACAATCTTATCCAGGTCCGAAGATTTTTAATAATTTACATCCGCCATATTGGATCCGCCATTTTGAAGCTTGAAAATCCAACAATAGATTTCGCTTAAGCAACCATAAACACTTGAGTATCACCCATTTTTATCAAAATCTGAATATTTTTAATAATTCATTTCTGTCATGTTGGATTCGCCATTTTTAATTTGAAAAATCCAAAACTGTATTCGATTAAGTAACCCCAGAATCCTAAGCACCACCCATTTGATCAAAATTAGAACATTTTTAATAATTCATGTCCGGCATATTTTATTCACCATTTTGAATTTAAAAATTCAACATCAGATTTGAAATCAGCGATCACAAAAACTAATGTACCACAAATTTCATCCAGATCTAAATATTTTGAGTATTTTGTATCCTCGAAATTGGATCCGTCATTTTGAGTTTCGAAATTCGAACATCAGAATTAAATTCAGCAACTCCAGTAAACGAATTTTTAATGAAAATGTTGAATTGCCAACCAAAAATAACTTTTTAACCAGCAGTTAAATTTCATACAAAGACGATTAATTTTTACTTGGATTACAAGTGGATTCTACTGAATTATAGGTTGATGATTTTGCATTACAAGTGGATTATTTTAATTACCTAAATTACTCCCAATTATTTGATCACAAGTGTATTACTCTGGAATCGAAGAAAATTACATCTGACTAAAATTGTATTACTGCGTACTGAAAGTGAATTACGGCGGATTACAAGTGGATTATCCGGTAATTCTCAGATTACTGTGAATTACTTGAATTACACCGGACCACCAGACGGTTGCTCGAATTACCTAAAATACTTCTAATTATCTAGATTAAAAGTGGATTGAGTGGAATACTGAATTATGGGTGGATTATTCTGCATTACAATTGGATGATTTGGATTACCTAAATTATTTGGAATAACTTGGAGATTACACAGATTACTCTGGAATAGAAGTGAATTAAGAGTAAATTACATCGGATTACAATATAATATTATTTCGTATTACGAGGGTATTACTTCTGATTACAAGTGGATTACCATGTAATTCGGCGAGTACATCAAATTACTTAAATAAAAAAGGATCAAAATCCGATTGCACGAATTACAAAAAATACTCCAAATGATATGGATTACAAGGAGAATGCAAGTGGAATAATGGATTATAGGTTTATTATCCTGCGTTACAAGCAGATTATTTCGAATGATTTGGATTACCAGAAGATTACTCTGGAATAGAAATTAATTATAAGTAAATTAGATTGGTTTGCAATAACGGTTCCTCGGATTACAAGCGGATTATCTGGGAATTCTGCAAATAATGATTACCTAAAATACACTAAATTATCTGCATTAAAAGTGGATTGAAAATAGAATACAGAATTATAGGTGGATTATTCTGCATTAAAAGTGGATTATTGACATTTTCTAAATTACTGCGATTTATGTGAATTACAAGTAGATTACCACGGATTACACCGGGTCGCAAGTTGATTGTCTGTATTACATAAAATACTCCGAATTATCTGGATTACAAGTGGATTGCAACTATTATAAGTGGAATACTGAATTATGGGTGCACTGTTCTGCATTACAAGTGGATTAGTTGGATTACCTGAATCGCTTTGAATAATTTGGAGATTAAGCAGATTACTCTGGATGAAAAGTGAATTAAAATTAAATTACGGCGGATTACAATATTATTTTATTTGGCAGTACAAGTTTGTTGCCTCGGATTACAAGTGGATTATCCCGTAATTCTGGGAATACTGCAGATTACTTGCATTACACAGGATCACAAGTCAGTTTCCTAGATTACCTAAAACAATCCAGATTATTTAGATTTCACGTGAATTGCATTTGGAATACTGGATTATAGGTGCATTATTTTGCGCTAAAAGCTTACTTGTGGGGTTTCCTGAATTACTGAAATTTATTTGGATTTCAAATAGATTACTCTGGAATAAGAGAGAATTACAAGTAAATTACATCGTATTACAATTATACGGATTATTACAAATTACATGTGGATTACGCTGGACTAAAGTGGATCATCCGGTAATTCTGAGATTACTGAAAATTATTTCAATTACACAGGATCGCAAGGAGATTGCTCGGATTTCCTCAAATAATCCAAATTATCTGGATTAAAAGTGGACTACAAGTGGAATACAAGACTATAAGTTGATTCTTCTGCATTCTAAGTGGATTATTTGGTTTTCCTAAAGTACTGCAACCTATTTCGATTACAAATAGATTATTCTGGAATAGAACTGGATTACAAGTAAATTACATTGGATTACAATTATATTACTTTTTATTAAAAGTCAATTATTCTGGATTACAAGTAGATTATATCGTAAGTTTGAGATTACTGTGAATTACTTGAATTACACCGTTTTTTTGGGTTAACAGTAGATTACTCTGGAATACAATCGAATTACAAGTAAATTAAACCGAATTAGAATTATAATACTTTGCATTACAAGTGATTACAAGGATTATAAGTGGATTATTATGTATTAGAAGTGGATTATTTGAATTTTTTAATTACAACAATTTATTTGGATTACAATTAGATTACTCTCGAATATAATTTATTTGGATTACAATTAGATTACTCTCGAATATAACTGAATTACCAGTAAATTAAATCGGATTACAATTATATTACTTTTTTATGAAAAGTCGATTACTCTGGATTACAAGTGGATTATTTCGTAATTATGAGATTAATAAGAATTACTTGAAATACACCGCATCAAAAATCAAGTGCCGGATTACCTAAAATACACCAAATTAATTGGATTCAAAATTTATTCCTCCAGATTAGGACTGGATTGAAAAATATTATCTCGGATTACAAGTGCATTACTGCGCGTTACAATTGGATTACGCAGTCATATTTTTATTACTTTAAATTACTTGAATTACTCTAGGTTACAAGTGATTAGTTGGATTACACCGGATTATAATTTAGAATAACCGAGCGCTTCGGCGTTTAAAACATGTTTCTCGGTCATTTAGGATAAATTAATTTCTGCTTCGAATAGTATCGATTTCTTTCACATAGTCATTTATTTAAATTTTTTCTTAATTAAATTATCGTTTCCTCCTTTTTTCATAACTTTTTAGAAAATGAAGGTCATTGTAATATTTTAATATAAAGATTATATAAATAATTAAAATTTGCTGTGAATTAAACAAATTTTAAAGCAAAAAGTCGTTAACCAGATCTGTTTGTCTAATTCGTATTTATAGAAGAATTTCAAACATGGGAATTTGTTTTTCATAATTATTTAAATGATTATTTTTTTTTATTACAAAGTATCACACCGGCTTAACATTGGGAAGATCATTTCAGTTCAGTCTACGGAAAAAGTTGAGCCTATTAGATTATGCATTGTCAAAATCCGTATTTGTTTACAAATATTGTTTAAAGAGTTGTCAAAGAGAAACTATTTTTAACTAATAGTAAGCGTACATTAATTATCTCCAATTTTATTAAAAAATAAGAATTTAAAAAACTAATTAACGAAAATCAAGATAAATGATACATGTCAATTAACTTGTTATTTGCATTATAAAAAAATGTCTGACTTCAACACTTTATCAATTATTTCAACTTAGATAGTATAATAATTTAAGGGCTTTTTTATTGAGTTGGAGAAACTCGAAGGGAATAAAAAATGGAAAATTTATCAAAAGATTAATTGGTTAATAATTAAAAGTTACTAGACTGAATATTCTTTCTCTTTCCTCTGCATTTTCCCTTCACCTTTGGTTTTATTTGTTTATATTTCTTTTTTCTTCTCCGAAGCAATTTTTCTTCACCGGACCTTTCTTTACCCTTAATAGCTTAATGGTGCATGCATTTGAGACCGTTTGTACCCCATGGTTGATGGCTTGTAAAGGCATCTAAGTTTTTATTAACACACGCTCCTTCTATTTTTCCTTGAATAGTTTTTTTATTTTTTTCCAGCGCTTGATTCTCCATGCTCTGTTTTGCATGTTTTAAATTGCGCGCGACAATGGACAAAATTTATTTTTTAAGAACTTTCCATTTTGTTTCCAGGTAGCGAGATTGTAAAAAAGCCGTTGAACCCCTCCCATTCTTTCCCCTTCTCTACACGCCCTTACTTTTAATAATTTCACATCATTTCTTCATTGCCCCTCACTTCCCTTTCTTTCTTTTCCCTCAAATTCACTACTTCCCTCCCCTAATTTCTCATACTCCAGCTACGTCCCTTCCATAAATTTACCTTGCATAATCGCTAATCACTTGTCCTAGTTTCCCTTCCATCATTTATTCTCACTACCCCGACTACATCCCTCCATATATTTTCTCATACTTTTGCTACTGTACTCTGATTCCCCCTACTCGATATACTTTCCCGCTCGATCATTTTCCTATTTTACACACTTTTATATTCTCTTGAGTATCCCTCCCCTACTTCACCTGCTTTAACCCTCTATATCTCTAATTCACCTAATTTCCTCACATACCTCTTATTTCGCTTTCGCTCATTTCTATTACTTTTCCCTCCTCTTTTCTCCTGCTTCCCTAACGTTCGTTCCAATCATTTTACCATTCTTTCCCTTCCACCATCGCTCATCACTTTCCCTAGATTCCCTTCCATCATTTCACTTCATTGCCGCTGCTACACCCCTCCACACATTTCTCCATAATTCTCCTACTGCCCTTTCATTTTTCCTATTTTACAAACTTGCCCTCATGTCCCTTTTCCTATTTCACATACTATTATATCCCCTCTCTTTTATTTCATCTGTTTCGCCCCGCATTGCCCCTTAGTACTCCTACCATTATCTTAGCTCTGCTCCTACGCCGCGTCTCATCGCCCCACCACCTCATCCAATTCCCTCCGTATAATTCACCTAATTCCCCTTACCTTCTTTTCTTACACTTGCCTTATTTCCTTTACGCCTCATTTCATTACTTTGCTTACCTCATTTGCCTTATTTCAGTAACGTTCCTTCCAATCATTTTGCCATACTTCACCTCCCATCATCGCTCATCACTTGCCGTAGTTTCTTTTATTATTTGTTCTCAATACCCCGACTACATCCCACCATATATTTTCTCACACTTTTCGTACTGCCCTCTTATTCAACCTCCTCCACATACTTTCCCGTTCGTCCATTTTCCTGTTTAACACTCTTTCATATTCCCCTGACCTTCCCTCCCTTACTGCACCTACTTTATCCCTCTATATCTCTAATTCACCTAAGCCCGGTCGTCTTATTTTCCCAAACTTCCCTTATTTCTCTTTCGCACTTTGTTATTACTTCCCCATCTCATTTCCACTACTTCTCCAATTTTGCTTCCCATCATTTTTCCAAACTCTCCCTTCTATCATCTCTCATCACTTTCCCTAGTTTCTCTTCCATCATTTATTCTCGCTACTCCGACTACATAACCTCTACCTCCATACATTTTCTCATACTGATCCTACTGCCCTCTCATTCCCCCTACTCCACGTACTTTTCAGTTCGTCCACTTTTCTGTTTCAAACACTTTTATATTCCCTCTCTTCTCATTTCCTCTACCTCGCCACTTATTGCCCCTTATTTCCCATACTACTTTACCCCTCTTGATTTCTAATTCACCTAATTGCCTTCACCTTATTCCCCTTTCGATCATTTTTATTACTTTCCTCCTCTCATTTCCCCTACTTAACTAAATTTCATTCCCAAAATTTTACCATACTTCCCCTTACATAATCTTTCATCACTTGCCCTAGTTTCCCTTTTATCATTTATTCTTACTAACCGAGCTGCACCACCCCTCCCTCTATATATTTCCTCATTCTTCTCCTACTGGTGTCTCATTTCCCCTACTTCACATACTTCCCTTCTTGTCCCTTTCCATACTTCACACACGTCTCTCTCCCTTCTTTCCTCATTTCTCCTAATTGACCCCTATTTTCCCTTGCTTCCTCTACTTCCCGACACATCACCGCTGCCTTTCGAACCCCCACTTCATCTAATCCCACCCCTCATATATCTACTTCATCTATTTCCCCTGAACTTATTTGCTCACATTTCGCTTACTACACCACCTCTTATTACTCATAATTCCTCTCCTGATATTTCCCCAATTTGCACACTAAAAACGAATTTTCTTTGGATTGCCAGAAAAATAATAATAAAATAATAAATTCCATTTCGCAGTCTAACCATGCAATATACGAAAAAATAAGAATTGAAAAAATTATAACCTTTATTTTATAAAAAAAATTCAATATAAAACGCTTCTAATTTTTAACTGTTTTAGTCTTCAATACTCAATTGTAAACTTCTTCTAATTGAAAATTTGCCCTTGAAAAAGAAAAGCTGAAATGTAAAATATAATTGATAAAACTACAATAAAATACTAAAAATGTCTGGAAATTTCTAAGAATTCACGGAAATTTATAGAAAATTTGAATTTGAATTTTTTGTAATTTATCTTAAGTTTCCATAAATTACCTGCAATTATATAAATAAATTTATATTTTTGATTTAAATATATAATAGTTTATAAGAAAACTCGTATGTTTGGCATGGAGATTCATTCTTTTTGGTGGACGTCTACTATTATATTTTTGATTTAAAATTCTTTTTAAATAAAATTAATGCTTAAATTGGAAAAGTGGTTCAAACCATTTAAAATGTTTTTTGGTCAAAATTTTTATTATTTTGTTGGGAATGTAATTATTTTCTTTAAAAAATTAATTGTTTTCTTTTTGAAAATTAAATAGTTTTGTTAAAACTCATGTCGTTCGTTAAAAAACTCTAGTTCTTCGTAGAAAATTCGCCTTTTTGACTTGAAAATTCAATAGTTAGGTTGAAAATCTTCTTTTTTGACTGAAAAATCTGTTTTGGTTAATATTTCAACTATTTTGTTGAAGGCGCGTATTTTTGCTTTGAAAATTTATCTTTTTAATTATAAATTTTATCTTTCTTCAGCAAAAATGCAACTGGTTGGTTGCAAGTTAATGATATTTTAACCAAAAAATGTTTTAATTATAATTTTAAAATAATTTATTTCATTAAAACAAACAAAAGAATTTTCAACTAAACAGTTCGATTTGTAGCCAAAAAAGATAAAATTTCTATCAAACCCGATGATGTTTCAACCAAGTAAAATTTTTATTCAAAAAAGAAAAAACTATTCCGAACAAATATTTGAATTTTCTACAAAAATAATATAATTTTTAAACCCAAAAATATGGATTTTCAACAAAAATTTAATTTACAAGCAGGCTATGGAATTTTTAAGTAAAATGATGATTTTTTCAAAGTAATACAACTTTTAACTGAGCAGTTTAATTTTTGTTACCAAAATATGCGAATTCTTTTCAAGAAATGTAATACACTAAACTCTCGCTTTCAGTCCAGTATCGGCGGTTTGCCTTATAGGAAGGCGGAGTACGGGGTGACAGAAAGCGAGAGTTTGGTGTAGTTGATAGTTCAACCAAAAAAGATTTTAATTATAAATTGATAGCAGTTAAATTAATTAAAAACGCAATCAATTTTCAAAAAAACTATTGAAGCCTTAACCTCAGCATGTTAATTTTCAACCAACGATTTACATTTTTGCTCAATAGAGATTAAATTTATAATTAAGAAGATATATTTTTGAACACAAAGACGAATTTTCAACAAAATAGTTGAAATATTAATAAAAAAATATTTTTCAGCCAGGAAAGGTTGCAACCAAATAATAACATTTTTAACCAAAAAATAATTTTAATTGTTTCAACACGTTTTCAATTTATATATTAATTTTAATTCCAATGAATTCTAAATCAAAAATATAATACGAGTCTTCTCAACAATAAAGAATGAATTTTCTTGTCAAAAAAAAGTTTTCTTAAAAAAATTTGTATTTTTAACTTTAAAATATAAATTTTCATAGTAAAAGTTAATTTAAACCCAAACAGTTTAATGTTATAGTCAATCTGTAATATTAATCTTATTAAAATTTATAATATTTAATTTATTTATTTAATGAGTTACTCTTAAATTAATTACCTAAGAATTTAGACAAATTTGAGCTTAGAATTGGAGGTTGCACTAAAATACTTTGAATAACTTTTTTTTTTAATAACTTTTTTTTTTAATTTTAAGTTATTGTTTAAATCAAAATATTAACATATTAAAACAAATTTTACAAAAAAATAAAGAAAATATCCATTTATATATATTAACTATAAAATTAATAATTTATTGTTGGTTCTAATCAATTCAATAACGTATTCGTCACTTATTGTAATGTCTTTTGAAACAAAATTACAATTCTGTCTTATTTTCTGCTTTTCCCCGTTTCCTGGTTCAGCATTCCCTGCAAAATCTGTCGGGTTTCCTTCCGTCAGTTTTAAATTTTTCTAAGAGGGGGAAGCACGGGGAAATAATTCGGGGGAAGTAGATACAGTTAGGATTTGTTAGGCGCGAAATTACCAGCAGCGTAGCGGAAAGGCGCAGTGCTGGGGTACTCACTTGCGCATACTGCGCAATATTATGTGTTCCACTCAGAAACAGTTCAGACGACCCTGACTCTATACGGTTGGATTCCCCCGATCTTTGACCAAGGCTATTCGCAGGGAACCTCCGATACTGGACTAAAACAGAGAGTTTAGTGTATTTTATTTTCGTAATCGAAACAACTGAGAAAGTTTACACTTTATGAAAATGTTCTTTCATATAAAATATTCGGGTTAGTTTTTCTTTCCATTTCGCGGTGAGTCGATAACAAGAATATTGATAATAAATTCATAATTTAATTCAGCCTCTACCCTCATAGTGCAATATTTATAATTCCTAAAGATCCCCTGATAAGACTCCCAGCTTCGAAAATATTTATATGCAATTCGGAAGTGGTTAGGGAATTATAAAAGTGAAACTTTAATCACAAGAGCTTGCAGAGAAGCTCAAGCAGAAGCTGGAGAGAAATTCATTTTCGAATAGAGAAATAAGAGTCCTTTCATTGGTCGAAAGTCTGATACGCGTTTGCACAAAGGTACAGAAAGCGAAATGAGATAGAGATTGAAAACAAACTCGGTCGACCCTAAATCACCTCAGATATCATTGGCTGCTGGAATTGGATACAGCGATGGAACCCACAGTGGGATGAAATAAAAATACGAGGTTCAAAATAACTTGGGAGCTGGCAATTATTAACCAATTTTGGGATTTTTTAGGAAAATTCAGAACTAAATTTAAAAGACATTTTTGCGGCCTGATTATTTATTTTATTTTTGTTTAAACTTTTATGTTAATGCTACGAGTGAAGGAAAAGTCAATTTTTTATTTTTTTGTATATCTTTGTTAAAAAATATTTTCTATGATAAAAATTGCGAGATTTGTGTAGGGGGTAACTAAAAGCAAAAAGAAACGACATTGTTACCTTAATTGTTGAAAACAAATTAATTTAACATATAGTCTGCACTAAGGTTTTTTACGCTTTTTGTCCTAATTTTCCTCAAATTATGTCGCCAATGATATTTATAATGGAAAATTATCATCCGATACTTTTTATTGATTTTATAAATAAATTATATAAACAAATGCCCTGTGTGGAAATTTAAAAGCATAAAGAAATCGTTTTTTCTCTTAATTTTCTTCAGATTATGTCGTCAGTGATGTTTAGTAATCGAAAATTATCATACGACATTTTTTATTTATTTTATAGACAAATTATATAAACAAATACCCAGTGCGCAAATTTAGGGACAGAAACAAATAATTTTTTCTCCTAATTTCCCTCAAATTGTATCGGCAGTGATGTTTATTGATGGAAAATTATCATCCGATATGTTTTATTAATTTTATAAACAAATTTTAAAAACAAAGGCCTAGTGTGGACCTTTAAAGGAAGAAAGAAATAGCTTTTTCTCTTAATTTTTTTTCTAATTGTATCGCCAGTGATACTTAGTGATTGAAAATTATCATCTGATATTTCTTATTAATTTCACAAACAAATTACATTAACAAATTCTTGTTGTGGGCATTTAAAGGCAGGGGTAAATCGTTTTTTCTCTTAATTTTTCACAAATCATATCTCCAGTGATGCATAATGGTGAAAACTTATGATCCGATATTTTTTATTAATTTTATAAACAAATTATGTAAACAAACGCCCAGTGTGGACATTTAAGAGTAGAAAGAAATCGTCTCTTCTCCTAAATTTCCTCAAATTGTATGGCCAGTGATGTTAAATGATGGAAAATTATCATCCGACATTTTTCATTATTTTTATAAACAAATTGTAAAAAAAGGCGCGGTGTGGCCATTTAAAGGCAGAAAGAAATCGCTTTTTCCCTTAATTTTCCGAAAATTATATCGCCAGTAACGTTTAATGATGCAAGCTTATCATCCGATATTTTGTATTAATTTTATAAGCAAATTATATAAACAAACCCCCAGCGTGGGCATTTACAAGTAGATGGAAAGATTTTTTCCCCTGAGTTTCCTCAAATTAGATCGCCAGTAATGCTTAATTATGGAAAAATATTATTCCATATTTTTTATATATTTTATAAACAAATTATATAAACAAATGCCCAGTGTGGACATTTGAAGGCTGAAAGAAATCACTTTTATCCTTAAATTTTCTCAAATTAAGTCACCAGTGATGCTTAGTGATTGAAAATTATCATCAGATAGTTTTTATTAATTTCATAAACAAATTATATAAACAAATGGCCCGTGTAGACACCTAAAGGCAGAAAGAAATATTTTTTCTCCTAATTTGCCTTAAATGGTGTCGCCAGTGAGGTTTGATGGTGAAAAATTATAATCAAATGCTTTTCATTATTTTTATAAACAAATTGTAAAATACAACGACCCAGAGGGGCCATTTAATGGCAGAAAGAAATGGCTTTTTATCTTAAATTTTCGAAAATTACATCGCCAGTGAATCTTAAGGATGAAAGCTTATCATCCGATATTTTGCATTAATTTTATAAACAAATTATATAAAAAACCGCCCAACGTGGGCATTTAAAAGTAGATGGAAAGATTTTTTTACTGAGGTTCCTCAAATTAGATCGCCAGTAATGCTTAATTATGGAAAATTATCTGTCCATATTTTTTATAGATTTTATAAACAAATTATATAAACAAATGCTCAGTGTGGACGTTTGAAGGCTGAAAGAAATCGCTTGTTTCCTTAAATTTCCTCAAATTAAAACGTCAGTGATTCTTAGTGATTGAAAATTATCATCCGATAAATCCTATTAATTTCATAAACAAATTATATAAACAAATAGCCCGTGTAGACATCGAAAGGCAGAAGGAAATATTTTTTCTCCTAATTTGCCTTACATGGTGTCGCCAGTGAGATTTAATGATGAAAAATTATAATCAAATATTTTTTTATCAATTTTGTAAACAAATTATGTAAACAAATACCTAGTGTGGATGTTAAAAGGCAGAAAGAAATTTGTTTTTTCTTTTAATTTTCTTCAAATTCTATCGCCAATAATGTTTAATTATGGAAAATTATCTTCCGATATTTTTTATTAATTTTATATAGAAGTTGTATAAACAAATTCCCTGTGTGGACATTTAAAAGTAGAAAGAAATCGTTTTTTCTCCTAATTTTTCTCAAATTATGTCGCCAGTGCTGTTTAATGATGGAAAATTATCATCCGATATTTTTTATAGCCTTTATAAACAAATTATATTAACAAATTCCCAGTGTGGACATTTAAAGGCCGAAAGAAATATTTTTTTACCCTAATTTTCCTTAATTGAGGTCGCCAGTGATGTTTAATGATGGAAAATTATCATCCGATATTTTTAAATAATGTTATAAACAAATTATATAATTAAATCTATAGCTTGGTCATTTCTAGTTCGAAAAAAATCATTTTTTCCTAATTTTCATAAAATTATGTCATCAGTGAAGTTTAATTATGGAAAATTATCAACAAATATTTTTTAATAATTTTATAAATAAATTATGTAAACATGTATGTTGCCAGTGATGTAACTGTTTGGTAATTCTTGTTTCTTTCAATTTTAGAAATGTATTATTCTTAGGAATTGCATGTAATATTCAAAATTCTTTTGTTTTACATCATCTTTAAAGAAAAAATTTGGTTACAAAATTAAGAAAACATAAAAAATAAAATATCAAGAAGAAACACCATTGGCGACATCATTTGAGAGAAATTAGGTAAAAAAGGATTTTTTTCTACCTTTAAATGCCCAAGTTGTACATTTTTTTGTATAAATTCTTTATAAAATTAATGACAAAAATCGGATTATAACTCCCCATAATTAAACATAATTGGCGACATCATTTGACGTAAATTGGGAGAAAAAATTATTTTTTTCTGCTTTTAAATGTCCGCACTGGGCATTTGTTTATGTAATTTGTCAAACAAAATTATAAACAAATACGGTTGACAAGTTTTCTTTAATTAAAGTCACTGCCAAGATAGTTTGTGCAGAATAAGAAGAAAACACGATTCTTTTTGCCCATAAATGCCGATCATAAACATTTGTTTATACAATTTGTTTTAAAAAATATAAAAGAGTATCAAGTGACAAATGTTCATGATCAAATGTCATTTTTACAATAAAGGCAAGCAATTTCGATACACAATTATACTTTGCGACCGAAAAATCCATGATTTTGGCTATTCGTTAACATAATTTTTTTATAACAATTAACTTAACAAGTCAACTTTTTTTTATTCATACACCCTTGTGTATGAAATTAAAGCGTTATTAAGTATGAGAAACAAAAATTCAAGAAAATAAAAAGTAAAATCCACAAAGTCGACATTATTTTCTCTTTTTGCCATAAAATAAAAGTTTAAACAAACAAAAATTCAAAAATCTGATCTCATAATTCTGTTCGAAATTGAACGCTTCTTTTTTCTAAAAAAAAGTCCAAAATCGGTAATGAATTGTACCCCACTGTTTTTTTAAATTTTGGTATATTTTGGTGTTTATTTAATAACAAAAATTAAAACAAATAAAATTTTGACTTCTGAAGTATACCGGTGTTTGAAAAATGTTTTGATGCATTTAAAAGTCCCTAAAAAAATAATAGAAACGATCCAGAAATGGTGTCCAATAGCAATGTAAATATTTAAAAATTTATCAAATTTGTTATAAACAAATAAGTGAAGGAAAGTGGTTGCATCAGGATTAGCAAACAAATAAAAATGAATGAATGTTTAAACTGCCTTAATTAACAAATGTACTATTTGGCTATTTTTGGATGTACAAACTTGATTTTTTGGATGCAATTAACTGGCAATAACTAACTTCTAAATTTTTAATAACATTTTGATGAGACTAAACAATTTAATGTTGTAAACAACAATTGTTTCAACAAATCCCTATCATTTTATGTATTTATAAATAAAATACTGCTGTTTTCATGGAATTAGCAGCCAGTTATTTAGCAATGAGTTTATGATATAAATCGATAACATTTTATAATTATTTAGCCGAATTTAAGTAACAAATTCATTATTTGTCTATTTTTTAGTCTCTAAACTTTTTTTTGGTATGCACTCTACTGTTAATAACACATTTTTTAAACTCTTTTTAATACTTCGATAACGATCCTCTATTTTTATTTCTGTTAACAATATAGTAAGCCAATTTTAATTTTCATTAAAATTAATTTAAATATGTTAAATTAATTTTTGATTTTAATTTCAATTTTAGTTTAATAAAAGTTAATTTAATTTATATTATATTATATTTCGCAAGGAAAAAAATATTTTACAAATGAATTAGCTGAGAAAACTTTGTTTACTACTTTGTTAATAAAAATAAAAATAGTGGATCGTTATCGAATTATCAAAAAAATTAATAAATGTGTTATTAACAGTTGATTAAAAAAAAAAACAATTGGAAATGCTAAAAAATAGGAAAATCATACACTTTGTTAATTAAGCTTGGTTAAACAATTATCAAATGTTATCTATTCAGAGAAAAAAATAATTCTTAAATAACTAGCTGTTAATTCCTTGAAAAAAACGGCGTTTTATTTATAAATACATAAAATGATAAAAATTTGTTTAAATAATTATGGTTTATAATAATAAATAGTTTACTGTCATAAAAATTTTCTCTAAAATTTATAAGTTAGTTATTTATGGTAAATTGTATCGAAGAGATCAAGTTTGTACGTCCAAAAATAGCTAAATATTGCATTTGTTAATGAAGGTAGTTTAAACAATTATTAACTTTGATTTAGTATCCAAATATGACAATTAGGTTTCACTTCCGAGTAATACGCGATCGATTCCATAGAAAGACTTGGTTTATTCCTTTAAAAATACCTGATATGGATATTTGTTTATAAAAATTTGTTTTAAAATAATAAATTACACAGCCACACAAAAAAAGAAAGTGTCGTGACCTGGGGACGCGACATATGTTTTACTATGGATTTTGACGCGCTGAATCCGAATCCCAGGTCCAAAAAATCCCAGCTCTTCAGGGTTCTGACATAACCCCAAAAAAACCTATTAAAATTTTACTTTTCGATTTCGTGGTTCAGACCATCTTTATTATATGTTTTTGGGGTCGCTGAATCCGAAACCGATGTCCAAAAAATCCCAGCACGTCAGGGTTCTAACATGACTTTAAAAAACCTTAAAAAACTAAAAAAAATGTGG
>JAWWLR010000002.1:73462032-73482085 GCA_035041075.1 Acraspis erinacei
CCATACTATCCAATCCCATCCAATCCCATCGCATCCAATTTCAGCCAATCGATTCCCATCCATTCCCATTCAATCCCATCCATAAATATAGCCCAAAGGTATTTTTTAATTTGAATTAAACCATTTTTAGTTGGAATGAATATAATTTAAAAATTTTTTAAAATATGTTAGCCTGACTATTAAACAGAAATGTTTATGAATAGTAAATGAATAAATTAAAATCAAAAATACTTATTAATATTTTATTTTATTATGCTTGAAGCAATCATAGCTCATCAATATTTTAATATATTAACTTCATAAATGATTATTTTGCTTGATAAAAATATTTCTATTTTATAGAAATAAAAACAAATTACTGGACTTTTAGTGCCTTTCAATAATACATATAAGTGTGGCAAAACAATCATAATAATAATAAATTATTAAATCATAAGCCTATCAAATTTTTATTTTTTATTACTCTCAAATACTTTTATTTTAATTGAAGGCTCGGAAAGCAGAACCAAACAAGCACTCGAGCATTAGGAAGTATTGGGAATGACACGCAGAAAATGCCACGAAAGAGAGAACCATCGAGACCACTTATATAAAAAAATTACCAAAAAATTACTGCAAAATTACCATAAATTACAGAAAATTTCTCGAAATTTGTAGACATTTAAAATTTAATTTGGGGGCATTTGTGGAA
Organism: Acraspis erinacei; assembly: GCA_035041075.1. Classification (NCBI taxonomy): domain Eukaryota; kingdom Metazoa; phylum Arthropoda; class Insecta; order Hymenoptera; family Cynipidae; genus Acraspis; species Acraspis erinacei. The sequence continues at coordinate 73,462,724 of JAWWLR010000002.1, forward strand.
GGTTACACTATATTAGCTGCAATATTACCATAAATTATCAAAAAATGTCATAAATTTCCGGAAATGTGTAAAAATGTTTAAAATAGAATTTGGTTCAATTTATGGTAAGATACTATAGTCTCCAGTAAAATTACCATAAATTTCCGGAAAATTGTCGAAATTTAAAATTGAATTTTGTACAACTTATGGTAAGCTACCATAAATTACCTATACTATTAACATAAATTATCCTACAATACTCAATAATTTCCAGCAATTTATTAAAATGTTCAAAGTCGATCTGATGGCTCTATGAATTTTTGATTCACAAGAGTTAACTCTCCGAAATTCGAAATAATCAAAACGAGTTGATTGTTGTGCAAATTTTGGTTGATTAAAAAGCAGGTCTTTACCTTTTAATAGAGAAATTACTGACTTTAGATTAAACAAATTTTTTAATAATTTATCCACGGTTCAAAATCCTAATGATTCGCGGAACTGTTAACTTTTGTTAAAAATTTTGAATACCTTTAAATTTCAATAAAATTTCTGTCAATAGTTTGGTTGCAAATATTGAAAATTGTATTAAACAAATTGAATATAATGACTGTGTCATAGAATGACAGAGATATTGAATGGTAAAATAAAGCATTAATTAATGATCAATGTGCATACAGTTTAAAAAGTGGCAAAAGTGTCATAGCAAAAGCTTATATTCTCCCTAAAATTCACAAACCTAATTTAAGTTTGGAGACTAATTGTTTCTACTTTTGACACTATTTCGGTGGTCGAAAATATTTGGGAAATTAAAGATTATTTAAAAAATGTTAATGTGCCAAAAGCTTATTCAATAGTTTCTTTAGATGTTGTGAACATATCTGACAACATCTCATCAGATCTTCCTTTAGATTGCATTGAAGAAAAACTAAATTTAAATCACAACTTAACAAAAATAACAACTAATGAATTTCTTATAGCTATCAGAAAGATCTTTAATGGTACAGTTTTTGGTACAGGTTTCACACAACATTCTTGGAAGTTTAATCATTACTTGGATTTTGATTTACAAAATATTAAAATATAAGCTACAGAAAGAAGCACGCATTAAAGATGTATTACTGTGTCTATTTTTATTTTTTAAATTTCGAAAGATTTCAGTTAAGTTACACACTGAAATTCTAAATATTAATAACAGTTATCAAGGTCTGATAAAATAATTTCATCTTTTTACTAGTTGCAAACTTCTCATTGTGAATTTAAAATTTATTTTCGCTTTTCCTCGTCAGTAATTTCAATGAAAACCCGTTCATTGTTTGTCAATGCTCATTACCTAAAGTTTCTACAGGTATTTCTAAACTGCAAAATTGTCTTCTTCTTTCATAACCTAAATTACAGTTGCCTATTTTTTTTAAAACGTAGTTCTTGTTTGATTAAAGTCTCGTTAAACTTTTTTTTGAGACTTCATGATACCCACACGTATTTTTTTTTTAATGTGACTTACGAGAAAATTTTTGGACTGTGAACATTACCAATGGTTTCGCTTTTAGTTTTGTTCTGCTCCACGACCTTAATATTATATTTTGATTACTTCAAACTTCGATAACTCACATAAAAAAATGTTATCATAATCTATGTAAATATTGATCTTGATTTTTCTCCTGAATAATACTAATTGTAAACATTTATTTATTTAGATTTGAAGCTTTTTAAAAAGGTACGAATTTTACCGAAACGTAAAGGATTGAGCAGTGACTTTTTAATCAAATAAATTTTGAGTTCGACAAAATATTTTTTTGCTAAATTTTATTTTAATTGATGTGGACCGTAAGAAATTAAAAAAATCCATGATTTAACTATTAAAGATTGTCAGGGTAGGTTATCAATACGTTTGTTGACACGGTGGAAAGAAGAGAAAGAAAGATTAGAGAAGAGAGACATTTTCCTAAAATGAAATTCGGAAAGGGTTGTAAGAAATGTAGCAGGAATGAGGAAAAGGGAGAGCGAGTTTTGAAATTGCATTGAAACAGAGATTAACAGAACCATGCGTTTGTGAGAAAAACATGGAAGGTGCAACAATTACTGGAAGGTCTTAGATAAGAAGTATAAAGGACAGCAAAAGAAAAGAACAAAGGTAAAGCTAGTGAAGGAACAATAAAGAGTCAGGGAGAGTATAGATGAAAAAGAGATAACAAAAAATATTTTAGATATGGTGCATGAAAGGAAGATGCTACAGGATAGTGATAATTCATAACAGGAAATGAATGAAAAAGACAAAAAAAGTTCTTCTGTTTCCAATTTTTCTACTGTCTGTACTTGAATTTATTTATTCCAGGACGCTGGTGCCCTTCAACATAAATAAATACAATATTAATATTAATTTAAATGTGGAGGGATTAAATTAAACTCGTCCATAAATGAAGGCATTAAGTGACAATTTTCGCTGAATGCGTTTTGAATGAGAGCTTTTCTGGTGCATTGACGCGTGCATTCCTGTATGAAACTGGCAGTAGCACAAATGTGGATTCCATGGAGAGTGTGTTAATGGAAAGTAGCAAACATTCATTTATGCAAATCGATGTCGATCGACTAATCCGGCACGTTGAAAGGGTTCAGGTCGACATAATAAGAGTTGAATTCAAATGTGATTTCCTGTTACCGGTCGCTCGCGACTATGTGAAGGATCAATACGGTCCGAGGAACGTATCGAATCGTTCAATTAGTGCGTTCATCGAACCGTTGAAACGCGTGATTAATAGCGCTCTATAAATGATCGTATCAAACGTGCCACGTAACGTGCATCGTGCCCTGCTGCATTATGCCAGGATATGAAGTGCACATCGCATAACCGAGCCATCACATCTACATAGGGTTGGTTATATAATTTTGATGAAGGTCCCCTCCCTTCTTTCTTGACTCTGGTAGCCATCAGCAAATTGTCACTTTTCACCATAAATTGCATGGTTTATACAATATCTACTTCGATGAAGAGAGGGATTTTTATTATGCAGGCAAGAATATAGAATTTAATATAGTGCACCTTTTAAGACTATAAAATATTTGGGATAGGATACAGTTATGTTGGGCCCATGTTAATACAAGGAAGAATGTTTCTTGTAAAAACTGTAGAAATAGTCACGGAATCTCCGACGGGTAACATAATTTTTAATAAATCTTAAATGGTACTTGGTAAAATATGATAAACATTTCAACACTGAATGCAGAGGAATTATGTAATTCTCTATAATAGTCTGGGGAAAAAAGTTTAGTGTTTAGTGTACAATACTTAAGTAAGAAACCATAATCAGACGTTATATAGATTACTTATTATGTCGCATCCTATTCTATCCTATCCTATCCTATCCTAGCCAAACCTAGCCTAGCCTAGCCTATCCTATCCTATTCTATTCCATCCTATCATATCATATCATGTCATATACTATCCTATCCTAACATGCCCTATCCTATCCTATCATGACATGTGCTGTATTATCCTATCCTATCCTATCCTATCCTATCCTATCCTATCCTATCATAGCATAGCCTATCATATCCTATCCTATAATATCCTAGCATGTCCTATCTTGTCTCATCATATCCTATAATTTCCTATCCTATAATGCTCTATCCTGTCTCATCATATCCTATCGTATCCCATCCTATCCTATGCTATCATGTCATTTCCTATCCTGTCTCATCCTATCCTATCATGTCCTATACTGTCTTATCATATCCTATCCTACCCTACCCTATCCCATCCCATACTATCCTATCCTATCCTATCATATGATATCCTATCCTACCATATCCTATCATGTCCTATCATATCCTATCCTATCCTGCCATATCCTAGCATGTCCTATCCGCTCTCATCATATCCTATTCTATCATGTCCTAGCCTGTCTCATCTCATCCTATCTTATCCTATGCTAGCCTATATTATGTCATATACTGTCTTATCATATCCTATCCTACCCTATACTATCCTATACTATCCTATCCTATCATGCCCTATCCTGCCTCATTCTATCCTATAATGTCCTATCCTGTCTTATCATATAATATCCTATCATGCCCTATCCTCTCTCATCCTATCCTGTCGTGTCCTATCCTGCCTTATCAGATCCTATCATATCTTAGACTATATTATCCTATCCTAGACTATAATATTCTACCATATACCATCATATCCTAGCCCATCCTGTCCTATCCTATCCCAACCTATCGCATCCAATCTATCACATCCTATCCTATCATATAATATCCTATCCTGTCGCATCCTCTCCTATCCTATTCTATCCGATCCTGTCATGTCCTATCCTGTCTCATCATATCCTATACTATCCTAGTCTATCATATCTTATCATTCCCTATCATGTCTTATTCGATCCTATAATGTCCTATCCTGTCTTATCATATAATATCCTATACTATCTTATCCTATCATATCCTAGACTACAATACCCTACCGTAACCTACCCTACCCTATCCCATCCTAACCTATCCTATCCGATCCCATCCTATCCTATACTATCTTACCCTACCCTACCCTATACTATCCTATCCTTTCCTATCCTGGCCTATCCTAATATATCTCATTATATCCTATCCACTCCTATCCTCTCCTCTCCTATCCTTTCTTATCCTATCATCTCCTATCCAATGATATCATCTCATATCCTATCATATTTTAACCAATAAAACACGATACTATCCTCTCCTCTCCTATCCTATACTATGATATCCTACCCTACCCTACCGTATCCTATGCTATCCTATCTTATCCTGTTCTATAACATCACATCATATTCTATCCTATCATATCCTTTCATATACCATCCTATAGTATCCTACACCATCATATCCTATTTTATCTTACCCTATCCTAGCCTACTCTAGCATATTTTATCCTATCGTGTTTTATCATATCCTAGCATATCCTCTCACATCTCATCCTATCATGTATCCCCCTATTCTATAATATCCTATCCTATCATGTCATATCTCATACTATCATACCTAATCCTACCTTAGCCTATCCTACTATATCCTATCATATCTCATCTTATCCTTTCTTATTCTATCCTATCCTTCCCTACCAAATATCATCCTGTCCTAGTCTATTCTATTATATCCAATCCTATCCCAACCTACCCTATCCTAGCCTACTCTATCATGTCCTATCCTATCCCAAACTATCATATTCTATCATATCCTATCCTATTATATATCATCCTATACTTTCCTACCCTATTGATTCTGTCGTATCCTATAATATCCTACAATATATAATCCTATTCTACCCTAGTCTTTCCTTTCCTATCCTATTTTAGCCTATCATATAATAACCTTTCCTATAGTAAGCTATTGTAACCTAGAATATCCTAATCATATTCTATCGTAGTTTACTTTATCCTACCATGTTCGCCTCTATTGTATTCTCTCCTGTCCTGCTCTATCATATTCCATCATATTCTGCCCTATCATGTTCTGTACTACCCTTTACTATCCTATCCTATCATAATGATGTTATTCTGTCCTATATTTTTCTATACTATTATATCCTATCATATCCCCTTATATTCTATTTTATTCAATGCACCCTGTCATATAATCTTCCTGTCCTATTCTCCCATAGTCTATTTTATCGTAACTTATCCTATCATTTCGGATTCTATCCCATTCTGCCCTACTCTACTCTGCCTTATCCTATCATTCAGTCACCTATCGCATGCTAGCCTCCTCTATTCTACCGTAAAGTTTCCTACAACATTTATCCTATTCTTTGTTACATTTTATAACTTACATTATTCTAACCTACCGTATTCTATCCCATCCTATCCTATTCTATCATATCTTATCCTATCATATCATATCATATAATATCCTTCTATATCGTATAATGTCCTATAAGATCCTACCATATCTTATTCTAACCTATCCTTTCCTAGCATAACATATTATGCAGTATCCTATTCTCCACTATCCTATAATATGTTACTCTATCCTATTGCACAAATAATATATTGAATAATTATTTTCGAGTTTGATCCTAAAACAGCAATTCTACGGTCCATACGAAAATTTTATGACGTAGACTTTGAACCGATTAAATTTGGACAACCACCACAAATGCTCCCATTGCAATCTGAAAAAAAAACACTTTTTCTACCTCTCCTTTCCCCCTGGAAAAAAGAGAACAAAATCTGCTTTTCATTTGGAAAAAAATAAAAAAGAGGAAAGAAAAATGAGAAGGCAACCAACCAAATCCACTTCCATCTCTTTTTCCTTCTTTCGTCTTTTTTATTCTTATCACTATCAAATCACAATCAATAAAAAATCACCTACGTTTCGGCACTCATACCCTTATTTCGGCACTCACCCTTATCAAGGCAAACAAAAATAAAATAAAATACAATAACAATCCTACATTTGCTTTTTAGCAACACATTTAGCAATACAGATTTTCTAGAAAATGTATGTTTTGAATTCTTTTGACATTTTTACTTATATTACGGCCGGGAATTATCTACACGACTAAATCAAGAGATATTAAAAATCACTGCTAACTTTCAAACGTATTTACTGGTTGAAAAAAAGATCGAGAAATAAACGTCAAAAGTTTTACAAAAGTTAAATAATTTCTCGAAGTTCTTTTTCTTGCGTCCGACAACGGTGATTTCCCTCTAAAACTTGACTCGAGATGAGGTCTAAAATTCGTGAAATTCTTGAATTTTTATTAAGAAACTTCTCACGAGGTACATTTTCTTCCAGAGACCACAAATATCTCTTTTGAAGATCATTTGACGTGGAATTTTACAAGCTTTCCAACTCTTCTTTATAAAAGTTCCTTGCTATCTTTTTTTCAATGAATAATGAAGTTTCAAAGTTAGCAGTGATTTTCAGTGCGCCTGGCGCTACCCATGTAGATAATTTCTGGCGGTAGTGTAGGTCCAAATGTGAAAAGGATTTATAAGATAAAGATTTTAACGAAATATTTATTGTGGCGGTATGGTTAATTTCCGACGGTAGTGTGCTTTAAATCCTCAAGGAAATGTTTCTCGAACTGCTTTTCTTGATTTAACGTCCAGGACGTAAAGTTACTTTTACGAGAATTTTGCAAAATCTCGGGGGTTTTGCATAGGGTCGCGCTCCATTTCGATTCTGTAACAGATAGGGTCTCCGCAATAGTAAGAAAAGCTCGCTATTCCAGTCACGAGCTTGGTTTACGTGACGACTTTGTCGTGCTTCCACCCTCTCTTTACCTCGTGCTTCCTACTCGACTTCCGGTAATGAAGACACGCAAGCAGAGGAGACAGGAGAGTCTAATCAATAAATGATTGTCTCTCGAAATCTCTCGTGTTCGAGTCATATTCTTCCTCTCGTTTATATTTCTCTCGAAACCTAGAGGCGTTATTCACCCATTCCTGGAGATTTTCACAATAAATTTTTCACTGGGTTAGGTGTGATCTCTTCCAAGCATAATTCATTCGCCTGAAAATATAAAGAAAGTATTCTCTTTTTTAGGCTATGGAACCGGCCAGACAAGACTCACCTTCCCGTAGTTCCTTACCCCAAATTTCCTTTTAGTTCCCCTACCACCTTACTTTGACTCATCTCATTTTCCCTAGTTCCTGTCTCAACACTTTCTATACTTCAACTCCAATAATTTCCCTCGCTTCTCTTACTTCACTGTTTCTCATTTTTCCTCATCACTCCTCATTTCTATTGGCCTCATTTCCTCTACTTATCTACTTATCACTTCCTCTTCTTCTCTACGCCAAATTTTCCCTCAATTCTTCTACCCTTCATTTTCAATCCCGTCCATTATCCTCATTCCTTTTCCATCATTTTCGATACTTCGCCTCCCCTAATTACAATCACTTGTCTTATTTCATCTACGATTGTTTCTTCTCTTCTCTACTTACTTTCACAGTCCTCGTTTCCTCTACTTTTCCAGCACCTACTTTTAGACCACTTACGTTTCCTGCTTCCGTGCTGACAATTACCGGCGACTTCTTCTACCCCCTTATTCTTTCTATCCACACTTCCCCTTTTTCCTACTAAAAGATTCTTCTAAATTCTCTTAACTCTCGTTTTACTCCCCTAAGTTTCCTTAGTGACCCTTTCATCGCTTACCATACTCACGATCCCCCCATTATTACCACTTCTCTTTCTTCATATACCAACGGTTTATCCATCACCCCTTACGTCCGCTGTCCTAATTTTCCCTACTTCCGTTACTTCCCCTCCCATAATTTCAGTTCGCTTCGCCTAGTTCTATTACCTTCCCTCTCGCTTCGCCTATTTTCGATTCCCATAACTTTCCGTACATTAACTTCTTTCTTCAACCTCATCCCCCCTCATAATTTCCCCTTACTTCTCCTCTTTGGAAAATAGTAAGACGACGGATGAACATTGAACAGTCCTTCGAAACTATAAGTGCTTCTGTCCGGGGCTCTCGAAGTAAAGGAGTTAACTGAGCCTAACAAATAATGGTTCCTGTCACGTCAAAAATCATGAAAACTCTTTGTTATTTCTTTTTCAGCTTCTTATTTTTAAATTAAAGTAGTGGTAACACTAAAACTTATAAAAGTGCAATTTTATCGATTTGTAACTTTAATTTATGTTGTTATAAGGCTTCTCTCTATGATACATAGACGGGCTACTAAAGCGCTGTCTTTAATTACATTTTACGTTGCAAACGGGGTGTTGACAACTCACTAAGTCAGTTGTAGATTTGTAAGGAAATCTCTTCACGATTCTGATATCACATCACATCTCACACATCACACATCACGCATCACACATCACGCACACCACAAATCACATCTGACATCACTCATCGCACATCACTCCTCGGAAATCAGACATCACACCACACTACATGTCTCATAATATCACAGATGATATTCTATCCGATTTTACTCTATCATATTCTACCTCATCCTATTCTATCTTATTTTATACCATCCGATTATATCTTATTCTATCCTATCCTATACTATGATATTTAGCCATATCATTTACGACACTACTCTTCCATTAAACAAAACAATTTTTTAATTTTTAGATTTTAACCTTAAATTCGTACTCTGTGACTCGAAGACGTCCCTAATTATGACTACCTTATGAATCTACTAATTTAATAAAACTTCAAAATTTTCGGTGATATTTCTAAATTTTTCCCGCAAGATGCGATTCAAGTATTGTGGGGGGGGCAACCTAGTTTACTCTTAAACTCAAAAACAATCTCGTACTGATTTCCATGGAAATCTAAGAATTAAATTACATTTTGGAAATATTAGAAAGTCGTTCAAGTTTCAACTCCAAATTTTAATTTGACGACTCCTCCTCCCCTCCGGTTATGAAATTCATAGAGATCTGACGTTAGGGTAAAATTTTCGAAACTTTCGTGATTTTTTTTCGAATTTTTTATTTTAAAATAAAAGTTCGAATTGTAAGGATACAAAAATCCTTTGGTACGCGCCTTTGGACTCGTGGTACGGGGGGTCACTTTTTACAGAAAATATTATTTTAGTATTCCCTTGCCCGGACCAAATTGATTTTTATGGCTCAGCTTACAAGATATCTTTAGGTACGCGTTTTTAAATTAATAATGTCTTTAATAAAAGGTACGTACCAGATGTTTTCTGAGAAAAATCAAGAAGATGCAATTTTGACGCAATTTTGAAAAAATGCGTTATAAAAATCACGAACGGATGGTCATCGAAGCGGTGTACGAGTACTTCGAAGCGTCGGTAGCTCCCTGGTAGAGCGCTTGCCTGATAGAGGCAAGGTTGTGTGTTCGATTCTCGTTATCCGCAATTTTTTTATTTGTGAAAATGCTTATTTATTTCATTTTTGATTAAAATTTCACAAAATTTCCGCATTTAATGCTTATTCATTTATTCCTGATTCCCAATAGAAACTTTGTTTATCGTATTTTTATTATCCCTCGTTTAGAAAATTGTGCATTTTATTAAAATTATTTATTATTGAATAGTTTATAGTATTTATGTTTTTAAATTAAACTAGGAACCAAGTGTTTTAAACAAAAATTTCACAGTACATACAAAATTAAAATGTTCCTACTTTAATTTAAAAATATACTTACTAAAAAATATTGAAGAATAAAGAATCTTAATAAAATTCACAATTGTCCACACAAGTGACAATAAAAAGACGATAAACAGAACTTTTATTAAAAATAAGGAATAAATAATCATAAAAGATATAATTTTATTGAATTTTATTCAAAAAATAAATATTTCAACTATTGCTTTAAAAATTGATATCTTTTATTTAAAAATTCATTTGTTTTAATCGAAGTTTAATTTTTTTAAATGAAAATTGAACTTTTTGGTTAAAAATCATTCTTCTCTGCTTGATTATTCAACTGTTTTGCGAAAGATTTGTATTTTTAGTTGAAAATTCACCTCTTTGGTTGAAAGTTTAACTCTTTTGTGAAAAATTAATCCTTTTTAATTCAAAATTCAAATGCTTGGGTACAGGTTAAACTTAATTTAAAAAAATGTATTTTGTTGATTGAAGGCTTATGTCTTTGGTTAAAAATTTAACTCTTTCTTGGGAAAATCGTTCGTGTGGTTTAAAATTAATTTTGAACTGAAAATGCAACTTTCCCGTTTTATTAACGGAAAATTTGTCACTTTGCTTGAAAGTTCAAGAATTTGGATAAAGTTTTCTTTCTTTCTTGTGTTAAAAAACTTTATTTCTTAAAAATTCGTCTTTTTTTAAAGTTTTTTTTCAATATACATTTTATATTTTTCTTAAATATTTTTTTATTGAAATTAATAGTCTTATAAGCATAAAATTCTCGTATTTAAGTATTAGTGATCAAGAAAAAGGAAAAATAAGTCAAGTTTTGTAAACTAAAAATTACGTACAATAAAATGGGGGCGGGGGGGGGGGGGGGTCAAAAAATGTTGTTAAGGTTACGTAATTAAAGAAGGGTCGCTTCTGGTTAGAGAACCCCCCCCCCCTTCTTGAGTAATTTAAACTATCAATGTCGGGATGTCCCAACTTACCCCACATGTCCGCAGTTACCCCGATTGAGGGTTCTCTAATTTTATTATTATTGTACATATCAAACGTATCATTTAAACTAATTTTTTGCTCAAGGATAACCTGTCTCAGAGCTTAAATAAACTAAAATCTAATCTAATTCCATTTCTCCTTAATGTGTCAAAATATTTAATTTCGCGAAGGTTGTGTTTGTACTTCCGAAAACTTGAGGGAAGTCTGGCGATAATGGCGCCTCTATGGGGCGATGTTGGCTCTCCTCGCTGCAGTATGCAGGAGCGTGCTTGCAAGTTTCATTAATTTTGCAAACATCCCTCCGTCTCGAGGGAGTCTTGAGATTCCTGTCGCTTTTGCCCGTCGCCCCACGACGTTGCCCCCCCCCCAGGTCACGTCACGTGACGAGGATGCAGTCAGCAGGTTAAGAAGCAAATAGAACCCATAACACTGGACGCCAGCGCCAAAGGCGATATTTCACTACTTCAAATGTTGACACTCCTTCTTTCCTCTTTTTGAGATATTCCATAGAAAATTTAATTCCCTCTTTTGACTGAGTTCAAGTTGAAAATTGTATTTACAGGATACACAGTACGGTGCGCAGTGGGGAAAAAGTAGATTTTTTGGTTCACGATACGATTCTGGCTTAACCTGTCGACAGATTTGGATTTAAAAGAAAAAAAGCGGATGAAATTTCAGATAAAGTTGTCTAGTCTGATTTTTAATTTCGTTATTAAATTTTTGTATAAATAAATAAATATGACGAAAACAATGGCCATTTTTTCTTTATGACGCTCCCGGTGCTCCTCAATAATAGGAAAATTGTTTTAATCGCTGAGGTTTCATAGATTTACATTATATAAAAATATTCCATCGTGATACAATAAACAAACCAATTTTTTATAAACAAATTATTTTTTGAAAATGTGTTTTCTATAATTTCCCATAATTTAACGTTTTTTAAAAGTTATATTGCAAGCAATTTTAATGGAAACAATATTGAAATGAAAAAAATGTCTCTCAAGACTATACTTGTTGATATTATAAAGATATTCAATAAAAAAATTCATTATTCAGGGATTTGCCGTCACAAGAATTCGTTTTTTTATACGTCAATTTTTTTACATTAGGAACTTCATGATAATTTCAGAAAAATGCATAATTTCTTGATAAATTTTATGATTTCTTTAACAAATTTAATAAACAAATGCATTATTTGGGCATTTATCGACGTAAACACTGTTTTTTTCAAAGTCTGTCCGTTTAATTTCAGAAAAATAGTTCGTTTTTTTCATTCAGTACTTAAAGTTTGCCAACCCAAGAGTGTTTGAATACAAGGAAAAGTTGTTAAAAAATCATAAATTTTATCAACAAATTATAAATTTTTCCGAAATTATCATGAGGTTCCTAATTTTAAAAAATTGACATAGACAAAAAACGAACTTTTCTGACCACAATTGCATGCATAATGCATTTGTTTATTAAATTTGTTTATAATATTAACAAGAATAGTTTCGAGAGAAGATTGTTTTATTCAAATATTGTTTCCGTTCAAATTTCTTTCAACAAAACTTAAAAAAAAACGTTAAATTATTGAAAATGACAGAAAACACATTTTCAAAAATAATTTTTTTATAACTTTTTTTTTAGTCTATCATGATGGAATGTCTTTATATAATGTAAATCTATTAAAAGTTGGCGATTAAAAAAATTTTCCCATCATAGACGAGCGCCAGGAACGTGAAATAGAAAAAATGGCCATTTTTTCGTCATATTTATTTATTTATAAAAAAAAATTGAAAAACGAAATTAAAAATCAGGCTCGACCACTCCCTTTAAAAAATTTTCAGCATTTTTTTACATCCAAATCGGTCCACGGGTTCAACCGGAATTGTATTTTGAACCAAAAAATGTACTTTTTCCAAACTGTTATTTTTTAAGTATTGCTCCCATAAGTCCGTTTTATAGATCCATAAAAACCCCATAGGTCCCCATGAAGTTAATCACGTATTTCCCATGGGAAAAAGGGACTTTTGCATATTTTTTTCAGAACCGTTAATATTAGCTAAATGGAGTTGAACCCCAACATTAATCTTTTAAAGTAGCCATAATATAAGAAAAAAATGTTATTTTGAATATCACTCCCATAAGTCCGTTTTATTGGGTCATAAAAACCCCATAAGTGAAAAAATGGGACTTGCTCTGAAATTTTTCCAATTCCAAACAAAAATAAATCGATTCTTGCAGTTTTGAAAAAAACAATTCAATTTAAAGATGGCGTGAGCCCCATGCAGTTTATCACATATTTCCCATGAGAAAAAAGGCAGTTTTGTATATTCTATTGAGAATCGTTAATATTAGCTAAAAAAGAGTTGAACCTCAACATTAATCTTTACAATTAGCCTTAAAATAAGAATAAAATATTATTTTAAATATTACTCCCATAAGTCCGTTTTATCGGGTCATAAAAACCCCATAAGTGAAAAATGGGATTTGCTCTGAAATTTTTTCAAATCCAAACAAAAATAAATCCATTTTTGCTGTTGTGAAAAAAAATTATATTTAGAGATGACGCGAACCCCATGCACTATAACACGTATTTCCCATAGGAAAAAGGCGGTTTGTCAATTTTATTCATAATCATCAATATTAGCTCATTAGAGTTAAACCTCAACATTTATCTTTAGAATTAGCCATAGAATAAGAATAAAATATTATTTTTTGAAAATCACTTCCATAAGTCCGTTTTATAGGATCATAAAAACCCCATAAACCCTTATGAAGTTAAGTACCTATTTTCTATAAAAAAGGAATTTTTGTAAATTTTATTCAGAATCGTCAAAGTTAGCTAAATAGATTTGAAACTCAACATTTCTCTTCACAATTAGCTATAGAATACAATTAAAATATTATTTCTTTAATATCGATCCCACAAGTCTGTTTTAAAGGGCCCTAAAAACCCCATAAGTGAAAAAATGGGGTGTCAGAGTTTTTGACACTAATTATGATTTTTTGTTGCAAATTTTTTCTAAAAAGTAAAATACTACCTTATAGGTAATTCAATATTTACATAAATTGTTTAAATAAATCATCATTATTTTTAGAAATTTTCTCTTAGAATATATATTAGTTAAGAAGATCCCGCTTTATAAAAAAATTTTCAATTTGGAATCCGAATGATATAATAGTTAATTATTATTAACAAAAATAATTTCTTTAAAAAATTAGTCTTATCATTTTTAAGTTATATTTGACTAATGCTAGAAATAATTATTGTTTATAGTTATCTTCTTCTGTATTAATTTGAGGAAGTTGCAGCTTTTGTTTTTAAAATTTTTAACTTTTTGTGAAATTTTTAATTAGAGTAATTTTATAATTAATTCAAGTTAACGAAAATAATAATTTTAACAATTTATTCTTTTTCCTAATGATGGTCTCTTGGCTTAATGGTTAAAAGTTGCGTTTTTTCTAAAAAAATGTATTTCGTCAACTTTTCAGTAAGGAAGATAATAATAATAATAATTTCAAGTTTGAAAAAATGGTTGTTTAAACAATTTCTGTTTTTTAAAAAATAAATACCTTCTCTTAGATAAGTGCTAAAAAGTGCTAAAAAGGTAAATGTATCTTTCTGAGATCAAACAAAAAGTGGAAAATTTCAGAAAAAATACTACTTTCTGGAATGACTAGAGGAGAAGATAGTTTCAAACAATTGCAGATTTTCAAAATTAAATACTCTTGAATTCTTGGATTTTTAAAAATTTGAAATCACAAATCATTTAATTTTCAAAGGTTATAGTTTAAAGGTATATAATTTAGAAATTGTTTGAAGAATAGTTCAATTTTGAAGACTTAAAATTGAAAATTCTTTAATTTGAACCATTTTCGATTTAAAAATCTTAAATTTTGAAAAATGCATAGATAACAATTCTCAAGTTCTGATGATTTTGGAGATCAAAAGTCAAAAGTTTTGACTTATGAGTCTCAAAAAGTTTCCGATTTTAAAATATTTTAGATATGATTTTTTTGCATTTTAAAAGATTTAAAATTGAAATTTATTTAATTTTTGAGATTTTCAATTGATTAAGCATCAATATTTAATGTATTTCAACTACTTTTTTGAAACCATTTATTTATTTTGTATTATGTATTTATTATATGTAATTTTGAACATTTTTCTCAATATATGGTTCAATTTTGACGATTTACAATGAACAATTCTTGAATTTGAAAGATTTACAATTTAATTATCTTTCATTTTGTTGAATTGAAATTGAAATTTATTTAATTTTTAGGATTTATATTTTGGGACGACTGAAAAATCACAAAAAATAAAATTCCCGGCGATGTAAAATTTCCGAATTGGAAAATTCACGAATATAAAATTGTCGAATAATAAAATGGCCGAAAAATAAAAATATCGAATTGGAAAATTCCCACATAATAAAACTCCCCAGAGAAAATGTTGAATTATAAGATATCTGAATTTTAAAATTCCCGTCTATAAACATTTACAACTTTTCTTATAAATATGTTTGATCACAAATACAATAACGAAATTTTATTTGTTAAATTATTTACAAAGTTTAAAAGCTCGAAAATTGTTCTTTGAATTTGAAATAAAAATCTTTTTAAACTTAATAAAAAATATTGTTATTTTAAATTCAAACAATAATTTCCGAAACTTTAAACATTAAAAATGTTTAATTTTGTTTAATTTATTATTCAGGAATTTTCGAATTCGGCAATATTATTAACTTCCGGAAATAATATTAATCGGGAAATTTCCAATTCGGTAAAATTATAAACTGTCGTGAATTTTATTATTCGGCAATTTTTCAATTCGGGATTTTTATTATTCAAAATTTTTATTATTCGGAAATCTTCCAATTCGGTATTTTTAATTTTTGGTAATTTTATTATTCGCGAATTTCAATATTAGGGAATTTTCCAATTCAGTAATTTTATTATTCGGAAATTTTATTCTTCTGGAATTTTCCAATTCGTGAATTTCACAGTGGCGAGAATTTTATTTGTCGGGATTGGAAATTTCCTAAATAATAAAATTGACGAGAGTTTATAATATTACCGAACTCGAAAATTCACGATTAACATTATTCCCGGAATTTAATAATATTACCGATTAGCAAACTTTCCGAATAATAAAATTCCCGACAGAAAATTTCCGAATTATAAAATATACCAGTTGTAAAATTCCCGAATTTAAAAATTACAATATTTTTTAAATATTTTTTTATTGATTAAAAATACAATAACAAAATTTTAGTTTTTTAAATTGTTTTTAATGTTTAAAATTTCGAAAATTATTGTTATTTATTGTAGCTATTTTAAATTCAAACAATAATTTTCAAATTTTTAAACATTAAAAATACTTTAAAAAAATAAAATTTCATTTTTTGTATTGGTGATCAATACAAAATATTTATGAGAAAATGGTAATTGTTTGAATTCGGGAGTTTTCCAAATCGGATATTTTACAATGCGACATTTTCTGTCTGTAATTTTCCAATTCGTTAATATTATTAACTGGCGCGAATTTTATTATTTTGGAATTTTCTAATTCAGTAATATTGTAAAGTGTCGTGAATTTATCATTCAGGGATTTTTGAATTTGGGAACTTCAATATTCGAGATTTTTATTATTCGGGAATTTTCCAAGTCTGTAAATTTATTTATCGGTAGTTTAATGATTCGGGAATTTTACAGTGTCGGGAATTTTATTTTTCTGGCTTTTCCAGTTGCCTATATTTTGAAGGCATGTCATTTTGAATCTTTTTTTTAATATGCAAGTCAGTTTTAAAGAGATAAAATTAAAAATATTTAATTTTCAAGACCTAAAATCGAAAACTCTTTAATGTTTAACGTGTATTATCGATATTTTATTGAAATAATTCAAGTTTCAATTGTTAAAACTGAAAATTATTTGATTCCCAGAATTTATATTTTAAAAGTATATAATTGGACACATTTTTTCAATGCTTAGGTCGATTTTTAAGCTTTAAAATACAAATTTTTTGAATTTTAAAGATTTTAAATTTAACACTTCAATTTTGATGATTTAAAATTGAAAACTGTTTAATTTTTAAAAACGAAAAATAACAATTCCTCATTTGTGAGGATTTTGGAAGATCAAAAGTCAGGAGTTTGAATCTGAAATCTTCCAAATTAGTGAAATTTCAAATGTAAACTGTAAATCATCAAAATTACAGAAATATTGAATTTTAAATATCACCAATTTAAATTTTAATTTATATTTAAATTTTTCAAATGTTTGAATTAAAAAAATTGTTATAAATAGTACTAAATTACATGAATAAAGAAATAAACGAAATTCAGGCTGCATCAATACTTGTTTATTAGTTTTAAATTAATTCTGAAAGTATTAAGTATCAGGAAAACTCGAAACAATTTAACAAAAATGAAAAAATGTTAAACATATTAGATAATGGGATGCGTTGAAACTTAACAACTAAAAACAAAATATTTAAGAAATTTAAATAAAATTAAAATAAAATTTTAAATCATTTTAACGCCCAGTAATCAGTTAAAGTGAAGAATTCCTAAAAATAAAACCAAGAATCCAATGACCAAGTTTGGACTACCACCTTAAAATGTTCCAATTGCAATCTAAAAAAAAAAGTTTTTCTTTTTCCTTCCCTAAAGAAGAAAATAAAATAAAAAATCGTTGGTTCCTCATTTTTATTTTTTTTTTCCAAATATTTTTCCTTTTCTTGGTTAACAAACTTTTTTCCAACTCATAAAAATACAAAAATTACAAATTTTAAAAATTCACATTTTGTAATTGAAGTAATTAATACTTAAGTGCAAAACAAAAGCATCAGAAATCTTCGGCATTTATTGTTTTTGGAACTAAAATTTAAAAAAATTCGAATTACTGAAATGAAACTTTTTATGATATAAATTTAAGAATTAAAAACCCTATCGTGTATCGGGAATTATATCTCAACTGCCATCTGCTTTAGTGATTCATAACTCTGACAATACGAAAGATTTTATAGTTTTAAGTAGAAAAAAATTATTATTCACTTTAAGAGTTTTCAGTGGCATGTTGAAAAACTTCACAGGTGTGTGAGATCGGTTGGATATTTGTTATTTAAATTTCAAATTTATTTCCAAATAGCCGTAAAACTCCATATCTCTGTAGAATCGAGACAGAGTTATATTGTTTGCGATCCCATAAAATCAAGCTTGAAGGCAAAAGAGTGCGAGGGCGTATTACATTTGCTTCCCTCAAGGGAGTATTAGGAGCGAAAGAAAACAATAGAGATAAAATAAGGTGAATGTATTTTCTGTTTTACAATAATAAGTCTATACTGATAAATATCACTCAATCCTTTTTAATTTATTTTTGTTTGAATGCATTGAGCGAAAATGAGGATTATTATTATAATTATTATTTGATAAATATTATAAAAAAAGAAAAGTCGAAATTTCACCTTACTAAGGGTTGAAAGAAATAACTTGCACCGTCTTTTCTTTAACTATTTTCATTTTAAGGTATTCAGAAGCAGTCTAAAATAAATAAGTAGTCCAAGTCCATTTTAGTCAGACGGATAAAAAGCTTGTTTTAGGCTAAACCGGTAGTAAGGAAAATAATTTGAAGCATATAATTGAAATCTGAAAAACTGTTAAGATTGTCATTATCATTATAAAAAAAATAAAAAATGAAAAAAATGTAACTTTATCATCGATCGAAGGAAGCGATTTCTGATCACCTATTTTTTAATGATTTTTATTCTAATTATTTAGCTTCCGGCTATAATCAAAAAGTAGTGAAGGTCAGTTCTGGTCGTGCGAGAAAATAACATGCTTAATATTGAGTCCGGAGTAGTAAAAGTAAAGATTAAATTATAATTCACAGTTTAACCCTTGCTTGACATACTGGGGTGCAAATTACCCCAAGCCCACTTGTAAAAAATGTCATGTTTTCTATTTTTATTGGGCGTTTTAATTTTTTTACTATTGCTAATTTTACTTTATGAGCATAGAACCTGTATTACTTTAAAATGTAAGCCCATGAAAACGTCTACAAAAATTGATAAGTAGAAATAATCAATAATTTATATTTCTTTGTTATCTGAATTTTTGGTGCTGAGTTTCGATGCACCCCAGTCTGTAAAATATCTCACTCGCCAGGAGTGTATCAAGTAAGGGTTAATGACTGTCATTATAATAATTATTATTATAATTCAATAAATATTCTGAGAGTAAAAAATTTTTAAAGAAAAAGGAGGGTACTTAAATTACGTAACAGCTCAAGGGGGGTGGTCGAGAGAGTTTTATTACTGTTTGTTACAGTAGGGGGGGGGG
>JAWWLR010000002.1:73485991-73496468 GCA_035041075.1 Acraspis erinacei
TGGGTTAAGTTAGGGGGTATTGCAAGAGGGAGATGTGAAAACCTGAAAAAACCTGAAATGCTTTTTTACAGGAGGGTGGCTTTAGAGTAACTTTAATAACTTTAAGACTTATTAATAATTTTTGATAAACAATATTGTCGCATTCACAAAAAATGATGAATTAAAAGAGATGCTAAAATTTTTTTAATAGAATTTTTTTTTAATTTTAATTTTCGAGATCTTTTTTTTAAAAACGTATGCGATTTTTCATTCTGAGCCCACCCGTTTTAGAAAGGTGTGGAAGTACGTGCTCGTCTTTTCGTAATTCCGAGTTGAAACGAGCACATGAGTCGAGGGACTGTCATAACTTATGTTAGTTATTAAGCTCAGCCGAGAGGTCATAAAGCGTTATGTTAGAGAATACATGCCACGAACGAAATTTCATGTTTGCGGAAAGAATTTGCCGTAAAACTAAGGTTTTCCAGCGAGAGATACATTTCCACAAGAAAATTATTTTATTTTTTTAAGTTAAAAAGAAACAGCAAAACTGGTTTTGCACTTATTAAAAAATTCATCTCTTTAGTTAAAAATTTATGCATTTTGTTAAAAAGTCCTTTTTTGGGTAGAAAGTGGGTTTTTTTAGTCGAAAATTCAACTACGTTCTGGGATCGTGGGGTCGGATCCCAGCGGAGCTGAAGAGATTTTTTTAACAGCTTATAAAATTAATAATTAAAATTTAAAAAATATTAGTTTTGGACCATGCAGGCAAAGAACCTGAACTCTGAATTATTAATTACAATTTATCTGGAAAAACAATAACAAAAAAAATAGAATTCCATTTTTGTATAAAAATGTATCTTTTTCAGTTGAAAATACATAGTAATAGTTTTTAAGCAATAATCAACTAGTACATTTAAAATTTTTTGAGCAAACTTAACTTTTTAAAATGAAAAATTCAATCATATTGAGGATTTCACTATTCTGCCAACAATTCGTTCTATCTTCGTTTGAAAAATATTTTTTTGAACCGAATATTTAGCGTTTTGGGGTTTCGATAAAAAACAATATTTTTAGTTGAAATTGTAAATCTTCGAATTTTTGAAAATTCAAGAATATTCAAAACTGGTTCAGAATATTCTAAAATGTTCAAAAACATCCATAATTTTTTAATTATTTTGTTGAAAAGACTAAAAAACTTAGAGGAAAATTAGTAAAATATTTTAGAATATTGAATAAGGCTTGGCATAAAATATAATTTTTTTTCATTTACCCAGAAAAGAACTGTATTGAATTTAAGACTAAAAAAAGGACTTAGGAATTTTTTCGAAGTTGTCCGGGAAATTAAAATAAAGGATTAAATACATTTTTGTTTCATTAAATTTTGTCATGGAAACAACCTAACTCAAGAAGTATAAAAAAGGGGAAATAGGGTGAAAAATAATTTTGTTGTTATTTTTAAAGTTTGTGGATATCTTTAATTTTACTTTATTAATTTTTTTTAAAGGTAACCAACTACATGAATATTTAATCCAGAAATGACAATTTTCACCAAAAATTATAATCAATTATCTTTCTTATTTCAGAAAATTAATTTTTAAAAACAAAAAAAATGTTAAGAAAGCAATTGAATTTTCTTCTGAATAGGACAATATCTAACCAAAAAGATAAATTGTCTGAAAAAAAGTAAGAATTAAAAAAAAAGACATGAACTATTAATCAAATAGTTCAAGTTTCAACGAAGCAATCAATTTTTTAACGAAAAAAGGACATTTTAAAGAAAGAATCTGATTTTTATACAACCAAAAAATCAAATTTAAAAAAAAATGAAATTCAGTAACATTTTCCGTAAAAGACATTAATGTTTAAACATAAATCCATATTCAAGAAGATAGTTGCATTCTCTTAATGTAGAAGATCAGTAGCTAATTAAAAAGAATTTTTAGCCAAAGGCACGATTTAATAAAAATTCAGATTTTCAACAAAAGAATAAAATTTCATGAATTGTCAACAAAAGAAAAAAATTAATGAATTTTCAACGAAAAAAATAAAATTTTATGCATTTTTAAATTATAGTTTGATTTTTAACTGAAAGAGATAAATTAACAAAAAAAATATTTAAACATGCATGATTTTTTGTCTAGAAAGGACAAATATTTACCAAAAATGAAATAAAATTATATTCTAAGGGAAAAAACTTAATTTTTAATCAAAGAAAAAAACGGGTTTTCAACCAAATAATTTAATCTTTCACCCAAGTAGGTCATTCTGAATTGAATAGATCAATTTTCTATGAAAATTGATAATTATAAAAAAACATATGAATTTTTAACTAAATAGTTGAATTTTAAAGTTAAGAAGATAAATTTATATTAAAAACTGGAAAAGACAATGTTTCAGTAAAAAATAAATTTCCACCAAAAAGGAAGAGGAAGTTTTTAACAAAATAGTTTAATTTTTTTCCCTAAACAGGTCAATTTCTAATCAAAAAAATTAATTGCCTACCAAGAAATGACATCTTTTGAACAAAATACGTGAATATTCATCTAAGAAAGACAAATCATGACTAAAAATGAAGTTCAGCTAAATTTTTCGTTTAAGAATTTAATTTTTAACCAAAGAAAAAAATTAATTTTAAGCAATTGAATTAAATTTTCTACGAAAATAGTTAAATTTTAAACCCAAAAAGACCAATTTTGTAGCAAAAAATTTTTCCATTTGTTTCCACACAATGATTTTTTTTAATTGTTCAATATCGTACAAAAAAGATTTTTTTCATAAAATAGTTAACTTTTCAAGAAAAATCGACAAATTTCTAAGAACAAAATTAATATTTAAAAAATTTAAACATCATTTTGGGCTGGATTAAAAGTGGCTTACTTAGATTACTTGAATTACTCAGAATTATCTGGATTAAAAATAAATTGCCGTAGTTTAAAATTGAATTACTCCGGCATCCTGGAGTCACTCTAAATTAATTAAAATACTTCAGATTATAAGTGGGTTCCTCCAAATTTAACCCGATTATTTGGATTAAATTGGATGAGCATTGCGGATTACGTTTGAAACTCAGTTGGCTGTCATTCTGGGGTCGCTCCGTGACCTCAAGACAGATGATATAATCGCCGCAGTGTTATTGTGATTTCAGCACGCCTATGGCCACCAATCTCACGATCGTGAGACGTGGCCATAGGTTTGACGTGCCGCTTTTCTACTGGGAGACAGTGTCATTTTTGTAGGTCACAGTCGCTACCAGTGGAACCAAGCCGCGTTTATTTAACTTTTTTTGTTTAAATCATGTATATATATATATATATATTTTTTTTTTTTCATTTTGATCTTATATCTTGCGAAACTTCAAATGTAAAAAAAACATACAGTAAAAAAGCTTTTACACTATCTGCCTGCAAATATAAATGTGATATTTTTATGACCTTTATAAAGGCGAGATTGCCAGTAAATCAATACTATATGCAGGTGGTGGTTTGACGTTTATGTATAGTGAAATTGTAGAAGTTTTTGCTATTAAAGTCTTTTTTACAGTCTTCTGCGAAAGTTACAAATGAAAAGAAAATATCAAATTGAAAAAAATTGAAAAACTATTTTCAGGACCTTTAAAGGATTTCTTTGAACTTATTTGTATATTTTTAAAAAGGGAAATGGTTTAGTTATAATTTCTTAAGTTTGGAAACAAGTCTCTAATCTAGTAATTCCCTTCACTCCAAACTTATCCGAAATTGTAATCCGCATTAATCCGTTAATCCACTTGTAACTCAGAGTAATACTATTGTAATCCACAGAAGTAATTCAGAGTAATATAATTCTAATCCGCAGAAATCTGCTTGTAATCTGCAGTATGCCACTTGTTATCCACTTGTAATCCAGATCATTCGTAGTAAATCAGGTAATGTAAGTAATTAATTTGTAATCTTCAGTAATTAAACTATTTCAGAATAATCTCTATATTACTGAGTAATCCACTTGTAAGCTGGTGTAATCCAATTAGAGTATGAAACAATCCAATTAAAATTTGAAGATATTCATTTGTAATTCCTATCTATCCCAGAGTAATCTAATTCTGATCTGGTGTAATTCTAAGTAATCCAATCTCAATACAATTTTAATTTTCAGTAATTCCCTTTTGATGTACTTGCAATCCATGTAATTTCTAATTATTTCGGAAATAGAACTAGTAGATTTGTAATCCGGTGTAATTCAAATCTATCATAGTAATCCCAGTATTACTGAGCAATACACTTTTAAGGCGGAGTAATCCACTTACCATAGACAGTAATCTAAATGTAATCAGCGGTGAATTACTTGTAATCCAGTTCTATTCCAGAGTAATCCACTTGTAATCTGAATGTAATCCAGTGTAATCCACTTGTAATACAAATTGGTCGGAGTAATTTACGTAATCTAAATAATCAACTTGGAATTGAAAATACTCCATCAATAATCCAGAATAATCCACTTTAATCCCAATAATTTATGGTTTTGGTTAAAAATGTAAATTTTTTGTGAATAATCTACTCTGGAAGAGATTAAAACTGTTTTTTAAATCCTTTTCATGTAGTTGAAAATTGCATTTTTTTATTGAAAACCCGTCTTTTTGGATTGAAAATTAATTTATCATGCTCGAAATATTAGTTTTTCGGCTGAGAATTAAGTATATTGTTGTTGAATTGAGTCATAATTCGAAAAATTTCTTTAAAATTCTTTCTTTTTTCGGTTAAAATTTATTTTTTAAATTAAATTTTAAATTCATTTCATTTATGGTAAAAAATTCTCTTTCCTTCATGAATATTCATTTAAAATATTAACTCTTTGTTTATAATTTTTTTTCTGAAAAATTTTTATTTGTGAAGTTATCTTCATCTGACAAAAATTCAACTAGTTGTTAGTAAATTTATGTATTTTGTTAAGAAATCCTTGAATGGAGTTGAATTGAGTCAAAATTCGAAAAATTTCTTTAAAATTCTTTCTTTTTTTGGTTAAAATTCAATTTTTCGAATTAAATTTTAAGTAAATTTCATTTATGGTGAAAATTTGTATTTTCTTTATGAATATTCATGTAAAATATAAACTTTTTGTTTATAATTTTTTTTTGAAAAATTTTGGTTGTGAAGTTATCTTCATCTGAGAAAAATCCAACTATTTGTTAGTAAATTTATGTATTTTGTTAAGAAATCGTCTTTTTGGTAAAAAAATAAGCTCGTCGGTTGAGCATGTGACTACTTGAATTAATTAGTTTAATATAAAAAACTATTTTTCTGGTTGAAAATTTATGATTTTAATGAAAATTTATCTTTCTGTTTGAAAATGTGACTATCTTGATAAAAAATATTATATTTTACAGTATAATTTTTTTAAATTAAATTGTAACTATTCATTTTTGGTTTTAAAAAATGGATCTTTTTATTCAAAAATGTAAGTATTTGGTTGAAAATATCTGTTTTCGTAAAAATATACATTGTTACACATTGGTTCAAAATTCATATCTTTCGGTAAAAAGTTAATCTATTTTGTAGAAATTTATCTATTATGTTAAAAAGTCATTTTTTTCATTTATTGGAGAATCCTATCTTTGATTGAAGTTGACTTTTTTATTTTAAAAATAGTTTTTTTAAATTAATTTTAACCTGAGAATGTTCATAGTTTCATTTTTTGTAAAGACTGTATATTTTTCAGTTTAAAATTATAGTATTTCGTTAAAAATGCATGTAAGTTGCTTAAGAGAATTTCTTTTCAACAGCTGCATTTTTGACCAGTAATATTACTTTTCTACAACAAACAATATTTTTTCAACCCACAAAATACATTATGCATCAAATAAAAAAAGCTTTTAACCAAAAATAAAATGGTTACCGGTTCATTTAGAAAAAGTTATCCTTCGAATAAATTCGGATCATAAATTCTGCGGTTATTTAACCACTAATCAGCAAAATTTAACATAATAATTTAATTAACTAATTACCCTGGTCGACGAAATAGCGCCTTTGCTTTGAATTATTTTTGAACCGAAAAAAAAAATTACTGTTCATATTTCAAGTTTGAACCATTAATGTTTTAATTCAGCCAAGAAATATTAATTTACAACAAAAAAGTCAAATTCTTAACCGAAACAGACTAGTTTTAGTAAAGAATTTTTTTACCGAAAAATATAACAGTTCAGCAATACCAAATAAAAAAATTAATGTTGACCACAATAGTTAACTTTCAACTCAAAAAGATGATTTTCCGGTAAAACAGTGGAATATTTAACAAAAAATAATAACCCTTTATCTTACAAGAGGTGGGGGCTAACACTTTTAGAAAATGTGTTACTTAATTTTTAGATAAAAATTGTTTGTTAAAGAAAAAGATAATATGTGTTTAATTTCAGGAAAGCGATAAGCACATGATAGGCTAGAGCGTAGGTCAGGTCGTCCTGACGATGACGAATAGTATCCGATTATTCCACGCAATTTATCTTGGCTTCGTCATCCACCCACTTTCCTTTCCTGCCACCCCATCCCTGCCTGGCAAGTCACGCAGGCGGCAGCTTAAAGAAGAGGAGCTAACACTTAAGTAATTACCCGTTTCATCGTTAGCAGCTCGTCGATACCTCTTATCTATCAACAGGCTTTCAATAGTTCTAGTTCATTTTTGGCCACAGAAAACTCATCTGCTTTTCCCACTCCTCGCCCCACCTTTTCACACCTTCCCTTCCTCTCACACTTCTGCTCATTTTCACTTTTTCGACTTATCTGCCTTCATTTAGCTTCCCTAGTTTCCCTTCTATCACTTCCAGTACTTCGAGAACTTCAAAGAACATATTGTATTGTCAACATCAAATGGTGACTAATGGTGATTAAATTTTTTCTAAAAAAAAAAGATCTTTTCTTTTTTATTACCGGGCAGGTGCTTTTCTCTTAAGCTACCAGAGAATTTAAAAATTGTATTTTTAAATAAAACTTTATTGAAATGATCAGAATTGAGGACCCAGATTCCATTCTTCCAACTCACCTCAATTTTTCAGGTCTCCTTTCCCTAATTCCTTTCACCAACCATGACTTTTCCTCTTCTATTTATCCGCGCTACCGTAATAGCTTTCCCTTCACTTTTCTCACTAATCACCCTTTACTTTCCCCTCTCATTATCATCCCTCAGTTCACATCCTATCCCCGCACTTTCCCGCACTTCTCCGTCCTTATTTCGTCATACCTCCTTTTCTTAACATTACCTCATTTCTACTCGCTCCTTTTACGTTTCTCTCACCTCCTTCCCCGTCATTTCTCTCAGCTCCTTCTTTGTCACTCCTACTCGCCTCCTTTTCCCTGACATCTCATACTTCCTCTCCTTCCACTTGCCTTACTTCCTCTACTTTTTCTCCCTTTTCTTCTTCACACTTCACCTACTTTAGCGCTTCGTTTCTTCTCATTCACGCTACGAACCTTCTCTTATTCCCTTCGCTTAGCCTTATACCTCTTCCCTCATTTCCATTTCTGCCCCGTAAACCACCACATCATCTCTTTTGCTCTACTTTACCAACGTGTCCTTTCCTTCATTCACAGTATTACCAACCCTACTTCTTGTCGCTTTGCTATGCCTCATTTCCTGTCACTCCTACTGCAGTTTTTTTAAGATAAAATTTTGTATACTGTTCCTATATGTCAGGCTTCACAACTCACAACTCAGCAGAGGAAGTGAAAAAAAATTAGGGAAAAGTATAATTAAGGGGAAAAGAGGAATGTTCAAGTAGAAAAAGAAGAATTTGTAGGAATGTGTGGAGGTGAAGTTAGGGGGAGTCAAGTAAGAGGTTAGAGCCAATGAGGAGAAATAAGAGTACGCAAAGTATGAGAAATGGTGGAAAACAAGGGAAAGGTAACTAGCGGAGGTTAGATAAGTGAAAGCAGGGGAAGTTATATTAGTAGTTAAAGTAAATGATGCAGAAGTTGAGAAAATCAGCGAGCGAAATTAAAGGGGAACAAAGGGAGACATGTATGACAACTGAGGGGAACTTATGGAAGGGGAAATATGAAAAATATTGGAAAATCGGGCAAGGGTTAGTTTTG
The DNA here is from genome assembly GCA_035041075.1 of Acraspis erinacei. NCBI lineage: Eukaryota > Metazoa > Arthropoda > Insecta > Hymenoptera > Cynipidae > Acraspis > Acraspis erinacei. The sequence continues at coordinate 73,494,025 of JAWWLR010000002.1, forward strand.
GAACTGAGGGCATGGAAAGAAAGGGAAGTGGCAATAACTCTGGGGGTATTGTGAAAGCAGAGGAAGCGATGATAGATGAGGGTGTAAAGTAAGTGAGATGAAATACCAGCCGTAGGGAATTGGGAGAAATCGTGGGAAATGACGGAAGGGTAAGTAGAGGAAGTGATGGGAGAGAAAGCAGGGTAAGTTGTAATAAATGAGGAGGAAGTATAAATAAAGGGAAAAGAGGAATGGATGAAGTAGATGAAGAGGAAATTAGGGAAATCAGTGTTTAAGAAGTTAGGGGAAGCAAGGGAGGGGATAGGAGCATTGAAGGACAATAATACTGCGAAAATTAGGATAAATGCTGGGATATAGAGGAAGGGTAAGAGCGGAAGTGATGGAAGTGAAAGTATGAGAAGTTATAATACATAAGGGGTTTGAGTAAGTGAGAGTAAATGTAGGTAGATATAAGATTTATGTATGTAGGAAATAATATGGGAAATAAGAGAAGGATCAGTTGCGGTCGTAGTGGAGTGAAAGCTAGGGAAGTTATAATAATTGAGTGGGTATAGGTAATAAAGAGAACTGGGACGGTAAATGTGAGAGAAAATGAGGATTGGGTAAGGCCGATGATGCATCAGTTGGGAAAATGAGGGAGTGAAAGTCGGGGAATGGGGGGTGGGGTAGAGAAAAGGTGAAAAAATCATAGAAAGGAAATAGGAGAAGTGTTCAGAAATGAGTTAAGGGTAAGTATCGGAACTGAGGGAATTGAAAGCAAGGGAATTAATAATAAGTGAGAGGGAAAAATAATTGATGGGAAGTGTGAAAGGAAGTGATGAGTGACTGAAGTAGATGAGTAGGAAGTTGGGAAACTCAGGGGAGGGGAAGTTAGGGAGAATCAAGGGACGTGGTAGGTAAAGTAAGGAGGAATAAGCCTAAGTCCTTTGTCTTAATAATTCCTTACTACTTTTTACTAATAATTAAGTTTAAATAAGTTATTTAAACAATTTATAGTAATGATATATGGCTGATATTCTTTTAGGTAATAAGATATCCACCTTCAAATTTACTCAAATTTACCAAAAATTTCCAAATATTGTCGCAAATTTAGACATTCTTGAAACGAATTCGCCAAATTCATATCATTGGCGGTATTCGCAGTTTTCATGGAATTTGAAGCATTTATAGAATTCAGGAAATTCATGGAATTCATAGAATTCACGGAATGAAAGAAATTTAAGAAATTAATGGATTTCAAGGAATTCATGAAATTAATGGAATTGAAGCAATGTGTGAAAGTACATAAATTCCATGCAGTACGCGAATTCCGTGATTTCATTCAATTTCATGAATTCATTGAATTTTATGAATTCCTTGAATTTCCTCAATTTTATGAATTCCATGGTTTCCTTGAATTTCGAGAATTAGTTACATTCTTCGAATTACGTGAATTTCTATGAATTCAGTATATTCTATGAACTCCGTAAATTCAATGTATGCCGTTAATTAAATCATTTTCGTGAATTCCATGAATTCCATGAATACCGTGAAATTCTGGAATTTCATGAATTCCTTGAGTTCCGTGAACTCTTTGGATTCCGTGAATTTCTTGACTTCCGTGAATTCCCTAAATTGCGCGAATTCCGTCAATTCCCCGTTTTTCTTCAATTAAATCCCGTGAATTCCCAGATTTTCTTGAATTCCGTGAATTCTGTAAATTTCGTGAATTTGTTGAATTCCGTAAATTGCAGGAATTCATGGAATTCGGTGTCTTCCGTGAATTCCATGGATTTTATGAATTCCTTGAGTTCCGTGAACTCTTTGTATTAGGTGAATTTCTTAATTTCCGTAAATTCCCTAAATTGCGTGAATTCCACCAATTCACGGTTTTTCTAGAATTAAATTCCATTAATTCCCATATTTTGTTGAATTCCGTGCATTTGGTCAATTATGTATTGTAGCGTTACCTTACGTTTCGGAAATAAGCTTCCAATACATGTACTGGAAGTTTCCAACAGCAATTTTTAATATTGTATAAACATATTACGCACCTGTTTAAAATATATTCCTTAACAACTATTTAGATCTCTTCAAGGCGAAGGATTTAGTGAGTTGGTATTTTTACGGAAAATTGAATTTTTAATTTTTTAAAAGAATTTTGGGTACATGAAATCATAACCGTCGATCAAAAATGGATAGCTAAGGAAATCGTTCCTTTCTTTATTTTCTTCAAGAACCAGAATTTTATTATCATAATCATAATGACGATGATAAAAGAATAATGTTTGCAGAAAGAGAACTCTGACGCGTATAAAGTTGTTATCTCGGATGTATGAGAGATAAGGAGACATTCGTACGCTAATCACACAATGAAATTTACATTACTTATAGCTGTTAACCAAATTAGTTAAAGAAACCTTATTCAGTTTTTTTCTGAGCTAATGAAATGAGATTTATCTATA
>JAWWLR010000002.1:73539200-73554715 GCA_035041075.1 Acraspis erinacei
AGCAAATATTTTCCATTTCTTGAAATTAAATAAATCTTTTTTTAATTGAAGCAAACCATTTTTTTGATTCAATTATATGAATTCAAACAAATTTGTTTGTTTGATTCAAACATTTTTCTGAGCTCAGTCAAAGGAAATTGAGGTAAAGTGCCCTATACCGAGACAGCACGTAAATGGGGGCAGGCTAGCACGTAATTTTTGGTCCATAAAATCTGTTTTTCTGTAACGTTCTTGTAACCTCGTCGAATAAACTTGACACAAAACGGAGATAATTTCGTGTTTTTAACCTGTCTCGGAATAATTTTTCAGTAAAAAAGCGTCGTCTGCTGCGCACTTGATAGCAGTGCAAAGAACAGGAAGTTATTAATGAAATCTCTCCGGAAAGCAGGCCACGAAATTTTTCAAAACATTGCAATTATTACTATTTCATTTTAAAAATAATTGAACTTATTGCGGGTGGATCAACATATATTTTTCGTGATTGAAAATAAAGCATTTGACAGGCAGTCCAAATGTCCCCATATTCGCTTTGACTTTAACCATAGTTCACAAGTTGTGAGATAGCAATTTCAGCCCGTCTTTAGTGAAGAAAGTAGGATGAGATTTGACAGCTGGCCACCAGGTGAAATCGCGGCGCTGATTACCTTGTGGGCCGACTTGCTACCCAACAGCATTGTGAAAATCAGAAAAGTGATATTTTACGGTAGTTCTAATAAGATTTTGGTAATTGTTAGCATGGAGAATAAAGTTAATTAGTTTTAGCATTCAATGAGGAAAAAAATGATAAAATATAGTACAACTGTGCAAATAAATGAGATTAAAACAATTTTAAATGACGGAAATTAAAAAAAAATGTAAGAAAATAAGTTGTAAAACTTTTAATTCTGTTAGAATTATGTATTGCGCTATTATTATTATTGATCATTTTTAACAAATTCTGTAACGTTCGCAGATAAGTTAATGAAGTAAATAGAAACAAAATTAATTTTTGAAGATTTTATTTAGGAAACAAGTAACTAATTCCGCATTAATATGTACATAAAGTATTTTTTTATTCGAAAAGAAAGAAATTTTTTTAAATTAAATTAGTTTCCACCAAATAAGAAAAACAAATTTTTAACCAAATATCTTAGATCTTCCAAAGAGCTGAATTTTCAACTCAAATGATGGAATATTCAATTGGAATGGTTATATTTTCAGTTAAAAAATAATTATTAAAAAAAAACCATTTTCAAATTATTTATTTATACTAAATACATTATTTAAAAAATAGTTACACTTTCAAACAGAGTGATGAATTTTCAACTTGAATAGTAAAGTTTTCAACCTCAAACATGAATTTTCAAAGAAAAAAGACCCATTTTTAACCAAACAGTTGAATTTTAAACGAAAAAATATGAGTTTTCAACCGAAAATTGAACTGGTAAATTGTAAGTTAAAAAACAGCTTCGACACGATTGGATTAATTACATTTCCTGTCCAAAAAGTTTCATTTTCAACAAAAACATTTCAACTAAAATGATGAATATTTAACTGGAATACTTGAACTTCAAGCCGAAAGGATGAAATTTCAAATAAAGAAATAATTCTTCATCCAAAAATTAAATAGTTAAATTGGTAAAAAAGATTATTCTTGAATTCCTATTGATTCCTATATGATCCTCCTTTTTCTTCTTTTTATTTATTTTTTTAATATTGCAAAAAAATCAGGTAATAATAAATTAATGTACTCATAACGTAAAAATCATTAACCTATCATTTGTATTCAGACAGTAAAATAATGTTAATTCTATTTTTTTTATTTTTACTTTCTCTTCTTAAAATTCGATTTAATAGTAACCTTTGATACTAATTTCAGAAAAAATTAAAACAAATTAGTGTATAAATTAAAAAGTTATTAAAATTATTACAAAAAATTATTATATTATTATAAAAAATTATTAAATTATTACACAAATAATATCCAATATTTAATTATATAACTTTAGAATAAATAATCAATTTTAGTCATCTAATAATATCTAAAAATACCAATTTTCCATGTAAAACGAGAATTTAATCCAAAAATTGTTTTAAACATTCGGAATCTTCCTTTCAATCCAATAATATTTTTGCAAAGAATACCTATTTTCAGATTAAAAAGACCAAAAATCTGACATTATTAAATATTTATGAATCATATTTGAAATATATATTTTTTTATTGAAGATACAAATTTCCGATGAAAATTATAAATGTAATAAATTTTTTTATAATAATCTAAATATGGTTTTTATAAAAAACCGTAACTTTTTGAAACTTAATAATTTTTTATTGAACATTTATATTTCCTTGTAGAAAAACGAAGTTCGAATTTTTTGAAGCTTCTAAATTTGAATATTACAAAAAATTGGATTTAAATATAGTGATCTTTACATAAAAATAAAAATTGTAGGTAAAACACATAAAATAACCGAAAGCTTTTAAATTGTTCTTTTTTAATATAATTTTTAATTTAGAACTTAAAATTAAAATTAATTCAGAAATTTTGAACTTCATAGTATATATAAAGTTATCTAAAATAAAATAAAACAAAGCATTAAAAACATTTTTGATAATTTATTAAACATTGTATTTTAAGTTCTGAATTATGTTCTAATATTTTTGTGGAACGCAAAGATAATTTTTGTAATATAATCACTTTCCATTAAAAATAGTAATTTTTGACAAAACAGCTGAATGCAAATATTTTTTTCAGGATGTTGAATCATCTTTCAATCCTAATTTTTTTTTAATAATCGATTTAGAGTGAAAAATTTTAACCTGACCTAAACCTCTTCAAAAATTGTAAACCTTCTTCAAAATCTTTATCAATTTGTTATTAAAAAGGAAACAATAATCCTAAATTTCTAAAGGGCAGAAGAATTTGTTCAAATTACAATGATTTTTCTTTGAAAATATCAATATGATAAAAAATTATTATAATATTCTAAATGTTGTTTAAATTATTTTATTTATTTAAAATATCAATTTTCGACAAGAAACTACAACATAACATAAAATTTTACACAAATTATTATGCTTCTTTTAGATCCAATAATTTTTTAATCAAAAGTTATATTTCTATCTAGAAAAATTAACTAAATCAGAGTTTTTTCAATCTTCTAAATGCTAATATTTAAATAAAAAATAATTGGATTTAAATATAGTGACCTTTATTTTAAAATAACAATTTTAGGTCAGACAAATAAAAATACCCGAAAACTGTTAAAAAATTAAAAATTTTCTTTTATATACCACAAATTTTTGACCGAAAACAAAAAAATAATAGAAAGGTATTCAGATTTGTGAATAATTTTCAAAATTTAATTATTTTTATTTAAAAAATCGATGTAGATAGATGGATAGACATCGTGTTAAGTCGTTAAGTAAATTTATTTAGGTTTTCTTAACGAAAATTATGAAAATCTATTCACTTTAAAAATTTGTAATTTAGATCAAAGTGTCAACCTAATTTTCGAGAGATTCGGGCAATTAGAGGAAAGGGACTCCATATGAGACCCTTCACTATTAATTAGAGACCCTAGCTTGCCTCAGTAATTACACGTCTTTCGTATGTCGGCACCCTACTGGCGTGATAAAAAGATTAAATGTAGACTAATTGGAAGAGTTAGAGAAAATTTTATTTTAGAATCCTTATTGAAATTTTAATAAACTAAATTAATTTCTTTTGAATGTAGGATCGCCAATTTAAAATAGGAATGTCAAGAAAAAAGATTGAAAATGATTTCGGCTTTGCAGATTAAAAATTTCGCGATAACCAAAAGGTCGTGACTCCAATTAACAAGAGTAGTGCACCTGTGGTCTACGGTCAGCCTGACCAAGTCCTAATTACCAAGTTGACTCGAAAATCCCGAAGACGTATCTACTCCGCAGCTTATGCGGTACGGTAACGGGCCGCGCTTACTGACGTTTTAGTAGAGAACGTTAATTAGAAACTGGATTACATTACTCGAAATTATGGCTAAAATGCAAATCACGAGTTGAACGAAAGCGCTTTACGCAATATACCATGTCCCCTTTAAGACTCTTCGTTTATGAAGTCTTCAAGGACCATAAACACAATGTTAAAGAGGGTGTGTTGAAAAAAATAGGACTCCAGAAGAAAATGACTCTATACTAAAAATGAACAACAATCTTACATCACTCGTCGAGTGATGTAAGATTTTTGAACCCTTTCTGCTTCCTTTCAATCTATTCACGTTCTTGTGACTATTTATAACTTTCTTTATCTTAATCCTATACACTTCCTTTTCCTTTCAGACACCTTATTTTCTATGATAGATCTAGGATAGAGAGGTACCCCAAACGCCTTGGTCTCTTTCGTTTATCCCCGGCACCCACACTTGAACTACTCTCGAACTTCAAAGATACGAGCTCCAACGATACGAGTGTTTCACAGATACGAGCGTCCTGAATCCAAGGGAGCGAGAGGAATTTTTTCCCCTCTACCACTGCCCTATTTGAGAGCCAGTCGGTCGCGAGCGCACGCTGCCTGAAATTTGGCGTGCGCGTGCATGTACTAGACCTGTGTACGTGTTCATGGATTACCCCCGAAATCTAAACGCCGCAGGAGTGGGAGTCCCTTTCATGATCGTAACTTTGGAGTTCCAGTTTCCCGAACTACTCGTAGCTTGGGACTTTGCGTGTACATCCATTTCCAGCACCCGTTCTCTCTCATTTCTGAACGCTTCCGGTACGTACTTCTTCTCTTATTCTCTTTTGTAATTCTCAATTTTCTCTGTACATGTCGTCTTCAGGACATTTGTTTCTAATGCATCACTCTAAATTTTCTATTCTTGGCTGTATCTCCAGTATTTTTTCTGTGTCCTCATTCTGTTCATGTACTTCTTTCCTTCAATCTTTCATTCTTAAATTCTACAAACTTTTTGGTGTGCAATTTTTCTTTTACAAAGTGAAATTTTTAAACTTGACAGCTTGAATATTTACCAGGACCTTTTAAACAATTTTCAATTCCTTAAATACATTAAAATGATTTAACACCGTTTTTTCCATATATATTAATAATGATATAAATTAGAACAATCACTTTATCAAATTTTTGCAGTAAACTTGGATAAGTAACCAAAAAGGGCCTCATTCGAAAAGTGCTCGACACTTGACTCATATTAACAGGTCAAAATTAAAGAATTTTAGGAAACAATAAAAAAATCGGAAGACTTTTCTTAGACTTATGCATTATCATAAGCAAAAAATTTTGGAACAAGGGCTTTAGCTGGAAAAGGGCTTAAAGGGTGTATTGAGTTTTGTGATTGAAATAAGTTATTCTCAAAAGAATGTAAAAACAAAAGGCAATTTGAACACTTTCACTATGCTTGTCCCAGTAAAGCTCGCAAAAATGGCAGAAAAGGGGCCTTACCTGGAAAAGGGCTCAAACGGCGTATTTAATTTTGCAACTCAAATAAGTTTGTCTGAGAAAATGTAAAAATAAGTAGATTGGAACACTTTCACTATGCTTCTCCCAGTAAAAATCGGAAAAATGGCAAGGGGTTTCCTCTGGAAATGGGCTCAAAAGGCGTAATTAATTTTGCAACTGAAATAAGTTTGTCTGAGAAAATGTAGAAAACAAAGGCAATTAGGAACAATTTTATTATGCTTGTCCCAGTAAAGCTCGCCAAAATGGCAGAAAAAGGGCCTTACCTGGAAAAGGGCTCAAAGGGCGTATTGAGTTTTGTGATTAAAACAAGCTAATCCCAACAGAATCAAACGGCGTATTTGATTTTGCAACTCAATTAAGTTTGTTTGAGAAAGTGTAAAATTAAGTAAATTGGAACACTTTCACTATGCTTCTCCCAGTAAAAATCGCAACAATGGCAAGGGGTTTCCTCTGGAAAGGGGCTCAAAAGGCGTATTTAATTTTGCAACTGAAATAAGTTTATCTGAGAAAATGTAGAAAACAAAGGCAATTAGGAACAATTTTATAATGCTTGTCCCAGTAAAGCTCGCAAAAATGGCAGAAAAAGGGCCTTACCTGGAAAAGGGCTCAAAGGGCGTATTGAGTTTTGTGATTAAAACAAGTTAATCCCAAAAGAATCAAACGGCGTATTTAATTTTGCAACTGAAATAAGTTTGTTTGAGAAAATGTAAAAATAAGTAAATTGGAACACTTTCACTATGCTTCTCCCAGTAAAAATCGCAAAAATGGCAAGGGGTTTCCTCTGGAAAGGGGCTCAAAAGGCGTATTTAATTTTGCAACTGAAATAAGTTTGTTTGATAAAATGTAGAAAACAAAGGCAATTAGGAACACTTTTACTAAGCTTGTCCCAGTAAAACTCATAAAAATGGCAGAAAAAGGGCCTTATCTGGAAAACGGCTAAAAAGGCGTATTTAATTTTGCGACTGAATCATTTTTTCTGCGAAAATGTAAAAAATAAATGCCTTACCTGGAAAAGCGCTCAAAAAGCGTATTTAATTTGCCGACTAAAGTAAGTTTGTCTTAGAAAATGTAAAAAAGACAGGCAATTTGGAACTCTTTCACTATGCTTCTCCCAGTATTTCACACAAAAATGGAAGAAAAAGGGCCTTACCTTGAAAGGGGCCAAAAAGGCGTATTCAATTTTGCGACTAAAGTAAGTTTGTCTGAGAAAATGTAAAAGAGAATGGAAATTTGGAGTACTTTCATTATGCTTCTCACAGTAAAAACTCGCAAAAGTGGCAGAAAGAGGGCCTTGTCTGGAAAGGGGCTCAAAACGCGTATTTAATTTTGCGACTGAAATCAGGTTTTCTGCGAAAACGTAAATAATAAATGCAATTTGGAACACTTTCTCTATGCTTCTCACATTAAAACTCGCAAAAATGGCAGAAAGAGGGCCTTACCTGGAAAAGGGCTCAAAAGGCTTATTTAATTTGCCGACTAAAGTAAGTTTGTCTTAGAAAAGGTAAAAAGACAGGCAATTTGGAACTCTTTCACTATGCTTCTCCCAGTATTTCTCGCAAAAATGGAAGAAAAAGGGCCTTACCTCGAAAGGGGCTAAAAAGGCGTATTTAATTTTGCGACTAAAGTAAGTTTCTCTCAGAAAATGTAAAAAGAATGGCAATTTGGAACACTTTCACTATGCTTCTCCCAGTACAAGTCGTAAAAATGTTAGAAAGTGGGCCTTACCTGGAAAGGGGCTCTAAGGGTGTATTTAATTTTGTGACTGAAATAAGTTTTTTCTGAGAAAATGTAGAAAATAAAGGCAATTAGGAACACTTTCACTATGCTTTTCTTAGTAAAACTCACAAAAATGGCAGAAAAAGGGCCTTATCTTGAAAGCGGAAGATAAAAGGTTTTCATTTTGAGCTTAAAATTTTGGTAGGAAGTCAGAGCGTCAGTTTGTGTAATAAAAATGCGTCGAAGTTCACGTATCTATTGAGCCTATTTTGCAATGGTTAAAAATCCTTCTGTGCATTTAAAAATATAAATAAACATCTCTCGCAAATTTTTCTTTTAATTTTTTTATTGTTCTCTCTAATGCACCATCAAAATACAATATAAACAATAATAATATGGGTGCTTCTCAACATCTCTTTTACATTTTGTTTTACTCAATCGAATTTTAGAATAAACAATACATATATAAATATAGATAGCATATTATAAAACTAAAGTGCAACAGAATCTAATCTAATATTTTTGTAGAAATACTAAACTAACATTAATTTTAAGAAAGCAGATGTTGTTTAATTTTTGGACCTCAATACAACCGTTTAGTTCAAAAAATATATATAACAAGAATAGGTCGGGATTATTAGATTCTTCAATACAGTGTCCCGTGCAAAAATTTCGTTGTTGGCTTGATCGTGGCCAGACCAGGCCAGATTGAGAACCCCGGTTGGGGCCAGATCACGGATGAAATAAATGCCCAGACCGGGGCTAGGTTGCGATTCCCGGTCGGAACCCGATCAGGCTCATTATAATCCTTTTATGAATTCCGCGAATGAAGATTTAATTTCAGAAAACTCGAAACTAGCGAATGGTGCTCTCCTTTTGATTAATACCTCAATGTTTGGAATTTTCTATAAAGGTAATTTAAGTTAAAATTAAAGTAGCACCGCCACGTAAAGAACAGGTATCAGAAAAAAAATGTTTTATTTTTGCTTAATTTAGTGGCGAAAAGTTTCCGAAAACCTAATTTTTTTAATAAGATTTATTAATTTCGATCTAATGGACATTTTTATAAGTTGATAATCAATTTTTAATGCGTGCAAATAACAACCAATTAGATGCGGAGTTCAACACATGCGCAGTTGAGTAAGTAGTTCTCTTTTGATTCTACTTCTTAATTCCCAAATTCATGTTATCAAAAGGGGTTCTTAATTTATTTTTATAATTAATTTATTATTAATACCGAATCAAATTTTTAATTCCACATTTAATTGTATGACATATTCTCTGGTATTCTGAAAATATAAAAATATAAAAATATGCTGCATACTTGTTATCCTAAACTGCGTCATGTCAGCCGGAAATTGATTTTCAAGTGGATCCAAATTTTCTGGCTTGTTTAAATTTATAAATTGAACGGGCTGAACAATATTAATTTCTTAAACACTTACTATACCATCTACAATCCTTCGATTTATATTTATTGAAAAAAGACAATTTAATTAATTATTAATTTATTTGAGGTTAGGTATCCTGGTTAGTCCTCGGTGCCTCCGAACACGTGGCGTACTTGCTTGAGGCTTTTTCGATCATTGATAGAATATTATAAGCCAGTAATATTAGAATTTTACTGCACTATCAGAAAACAACAACCAGCACTGGTTCTGTGAGCACACGGAGGTTGCGTTTCAGAATAAAATCACTCTGGCCCGATCGGGCCCATATTTGGGCCAGAGAGTTCTGCTGGTCAGGGCCAGACCGAGAAACCCCATCAGCGCCAGATAAATAAACCTGATCAGGGCCTGATCGGGACAGATGTTGCCATTTATGCGTATTTTAATTCTTACCATTCCCATTCACTGATGAACATTATAAATGGTCAATAAAGAAAAAGAAGTACTACATACTGTCACAATCTAGCCAATGATGTGCGTATTGTCATCATCGACTCCCATAAAACAACATGATGGGTACAATCTGAAAAAAGAAAGCATAAGTATAAAATTTATTCCTGTTCAACAACTAAATTAATTCATGGTAGTACCCTCGCAATTGTCCTTTTTTAGCATTTTTTGAAATTAACCCTTCATGATATCTTAACGTAACGTTTCATGATTTAACAGGAAAGAAAAATATGGAAATTAAAAATGATAAACACAATTTGAAGGATTGAAAGTGCATATTACATTATCTAATTTAAATATTCTCCAAGGAATCTTCATTGTCACAAGAGATGATAACAATCGATCAGTAGAGATCTCTTTCAACGACCTTAAAAATGGAAAATCAACTTTATCGATATAAATTAAGTGCAAAAATAACCGAAAATTCATAATTTATTTTCAGACTGGATGGAGCTATGAATTAATTTTGAAAATTAAAATATTTTTTCTGAAAAAATATCTTTTCGCTCCGCTGGGGATCGAACCCAGGTTATTATCTATTACCGGTTGGATGCTCGCATCACTAAGTTACTAGAGAGATCGATAGAGGAACCTTTTTTTTCAAAAATACACGCTGTCTTTAGCAAGGTGTTATTTTTTTATAAACGTGAATTTTCCAAGGAATCTGTACTATCATAGGCGATGGCAACAATAGATCAGTGGACATCTGTTTCACCGACCGTGAAAATAGGAAATCAAATTTATCGATCTAAATTAACTCTTCAAATAACAGAAAATTGATAATGTCTTTTCAGACTAGATGGATCTATGAATTAATTTTGAAAATTAAAATATTTTTTCTGAAAAAAGATCTTCTCCATTCGTTCCGATGGGAATCTAACCTAGGTCTTTCTATTACCATTCGGGTGATGTAACCAATATACTGCTAGAGAGATCGATAGAGGAACCTTCTTCCAAAAATACACTCTTTTTTAGCAAATTGTTATTTTTGTATACACGTGAATTTTTGAAGGAATCTGCACTATCATAGGGGATGGTAACAATCGTTCAGTGGAGATCTGTTTCACCGACCGCGCAAGTGGAAAATCAAATTTATCGATCTAAATTAACTCCTGAAATAACAGAAAATTCCGAATGTCTTTTCAGACTAGGTGGATCTATAAATTAATTTGGATATACAAATATTTTTTCTGAATAAAGAAGTTCTACTTTCGCTCCGCTGGGAATCGAAACCAGGTCTTCCGATTACTGATTAATTCAGAGCTCGATGTAGCCTGAAAAGACGTTAAGAATTGTATGTTATTTGAGCATTTCATTTAGATCGATAAAGTTGATTTTCCAATTTCACGGTCGATGGAAGCGATCTCCACAGAAGGAGTGTTAGCATCTCCTATAATAGCACAGATTCCTCGGAAAATTGACGTATATAAAAAATAACACCTTGCTTAAGAGAGCGTATATTTTTTTAAAAAGTTTCCTCTATCCAAATCCCAGCGGAGCGAAAGGAGATTTTTTTTCAGAAAAATCATTCTAATTTTGAAGTGCTCTATTGTCATTTAGAGCTATCTCTATCATTTCACGCTCCCTCCACTTTCAACTCCACTGATGAGTTTTTATTTTTATCAGAGTTTATTTTCAGCAACACCATTACAAATTATTCATAAATTACTTTATTTGCTTATTTATTTCAGGCAATCTGTATGTGCAATGAGTACAAATTTCTCACCTTTATCTTCTGGGCAATTTGCTAAATTAGCATATCATTCTTTATCTGGTTTCTTGGCTGTACTTTGCTTATCCCACTTTTTCATTTGTAGCGTTAAAGTTAGAGATAATGCTGTTTGTATTATTTATAACCTTTGCTTTCTTTTCTTCGCTACCTCTTTCGTTGTCAGAAAAATTTCGCTTAAAGCCCGTTGTTTGGCTGCTAAACAATTTTCCACCTCGTCCAGCACTTGGGTTTATCTTCAACTGAACAACTCCTTCTGGACACTCTGTGCCTTGATGTGTTGAGAATGCATTCGATTTGTAACATTTTTCAAGCTCTTCGCCTTTGTAAGGGAATTCTCTTTTAAAATAACCATAATCATGATCTTCAAAGTTTTTCTCTTTGGGATATGGTTTTTGAGACATGATAGCAGCTCTCGGACAGGTCTCTTCACTTTGGGTTTTATTAGCTTCCTCCTGAAGAAAAAATGTCTTTAGTTGATCAAAATTTAGATTTTTGCCCGTGTTATTCTTGCTCATGAATTCGACGGCTTGTCCTTCCGGAAATGTTGCCATAATGGCATTATAAAACGCATCTCGCTTTTCTTCATCAGAGAAAGGATTAGTTTTAGGCAGATTTTCGAAATTTCTAATGACCTCTTCAAACTTGTCACAGAATTTCGAGGCCTTATCCTTTCCGGGAACGTATTCTATACTACATAATTGTCTTCTGATAGCTACGGGCGTTAAATCAGTTTCACATTGTTTTAGTTCACTTCTTTCCTGTCCACAATTAGTCATTCCTTCTGTAGCATGTGGCAACAATTTCAGTTGCTCGTTATTCGTTTTGTTCATTATCTTTCCATTCGTTAGGGCATTTGTTTCAATATTTTTGGCAGTGATATTACCAACATTGTATTCAGAAATATTTTTATATTTATGAAATTTTTTAATTAAGGCTAGTTTATATAAATTAACCTTCTCCACACTTTTTATTTTAGGTATATCTTTATATCGGGGTATTGGATTCTTCGCTATCCCCTCAGCATTAACATCATTATTATCCTCCTTTATTCCTTCATGCATATTTTTCCTATTATTACCCTCTAAGATCTTCTCCCCCTTTTTATCTGTCAATTCTGGAATTACTTTCTGCTGGATTGTCATCCGCGGTATCTCCAATTCTATCCCCTCTTGATCCATTCGTTGTAGCACACCGCTAAATGTTCTCCATTCTTCCTTGTCCATAATGTTTATATCTGAAAGGATGAAATTATTAATTTTATTTTAAATTAAACATTAATAGAACTCTACTCCGAGCTTGGCTGAGCAAAGAGGCATGACCAAGTTGAAACAAATAAATACGTCGGAATTCATGCTAAGAATTGCTTTCGCATTTAATCTAGTTCATCCCGCAATGATAAACGCAGGGTACTGATCCTCTACAGAATAATTTTGTGTCTTTATGACCATCTTAAATTTAAAATTAAATGAGTGTCATCAGTGATACACACCTGCTTTACACTTTGCCCCGTTTTCAGTTATCAGAAAAGAACGTATCGTTCGTCAATCTTTGGCGTGACTTTTGTCCAAGCAGAAAATCCAGAAGTCCTTCACGAAGTTTATAAAAACTCTGCTTCAGTTTTATTCTAGAAAGTAAAGTAATTAATAAGCGCTTTTGCTTTCCGTAAAATGTACGCATCACCAGTAAGATTATTTTAATATTTCGCTTTAAGAAAAAATTCTGGCTTTAATATGGCCACTTGTTTTTTCTGTATGCTCTTCATTAAAACACAATTCTGCGAAACGGTTTTTAATACCTAAAATAATATTTCAATTCCTGCGCTCCTTGTCATGTCAAAATCCGATTGTTACTTAATCCTTTTCAATTTTTATGCATAGCCATTGTGAACAGTCGTTCTATCATTTAAATATCGTCAGAATGCTAAACTCGTTAAAAACACTGGAACGAGATATCTTTGTTTGACTCATCCTGAAATACCATACCTGTAGTGTTGTTTTTAGAAAAATAAAAAATCTCAGATTGCTGCCCTGAAAATTTTAAGAGAACTCTTGAAGGAACACTAAGAAATTTTTCAGCAATCTAGAATTCTTTTGAAAACTTTGGAAATCTTTCACTAAATGTGGATCATTCATGCAATGCCGCCAAGTACCGACTCAGTGATCGAGGAACGAGCAACCGTCTGAATCAGAAAGGGAGCAGGGCCAGTATTTTGAGTACTCCCAGAAATCTTAATGAAATCTTGGAACTCTTCTTAAGAATTGACTAGGGATTACCGCATTCATAGTTCTAAGATTCTTCCAGATTTCTGAGCCAGTAGTCCGTTGGCGGCACGTCTATGAGACGTCTTCTTTGAGATGTACACAAGAAACTTCTAAACTTTATCGTAAAGTGTTCTGGGCCCATAACCTGTTGGCGATACGAGCACTTGGGCAGTGTGGTTGAATCAGAAAGTTCAGAATACCAGTTCTTTTTTAATAATAGCAGCTGTCACTCTTTCTTTATCCCAAAAAACAATTCCACATGGATGAGATGGAAACCGTATAGAGGACGAATCTAATGAAGAAGAGCCAGCGAGTCCGTCATTTAGGGAAGCTTTAACCTAGTTATTTGCAAGAGAATGACAAAAGGCTCTTAAAGCTAAATTTGATGTCCTCGCGAAGAGCGGAGTCTGAATTATTTCTGATGGAATTATTGCTTGCTAGCTAAAGGTTTTAGTAAACAGTCTGGAATCAATTTGGAAGAAGCTTTCGCTCCTGTTGCAAGACAGAATTACATTATTAATGGTTGTGGCCACTTCAGCCTAATTAGATCTTGTCTTGTACCAACTCTATTTAGTAATGGGGCACATAAATGTTGATTTTAAAGAAGAAATCTTCATATAACAAGCTAATGATTTTATAAAAGAAGGAACCGAATACCTCCTTTATACTATTCAGAAATGAATCTACGGTCTGAAGCAGTTAGGTAGGCTGTGGTCCAAAACGCTCGATCAGCTTCTGCAAAGCCATGGCCTAGAACAACTGAACAGCGTTAACTGCTAGACTCAAACCTTGTGCTACCAACGATGGAAGGAAATTGCAAATTTATCAAGGAAGTGGAGCCGTCTACATCAAAAAAATCTGATGAAAGGAAAGGAGTTCCTTATCAAATTTTAATTCGATCTTTGATGTACCTACCAGTATCAAATCAACGGTCAAAAAAATTAAGAACATTTAATTGACTATATGGCTGCTGATTGTGTTTTCAACGTCGACGATCGAGAATAATACACCGAATTTGTTTTCAAGGCCTGGTCAAGTACCTGGTCACCTAGAAAGCAAGAAATCCAAGAGCACGGACTTTAAGGAGATTCTAGTGCACCAGATGATTGCTGCTTTTCTTACCGAAGGTTTGTTTGGTCCTATTCATAAAAAAGTTCGACAATGATTGGGAGTTTGTGATTTTCGAGTGTGTGGTTTGCAACAGTGAATATAAATCAGTATACCTAGACTTGCTTTCAGATGGTGTTTTATGATACAAAAATAACGCAACAAAATCCCGGGTCTATAGATAACCGACCTGGGTTCGAATCCCAGCGGAGTCAGAAAGGAATTTTTTTCGAAGATAAAGAGAGCATTTATTTTGGTGCAGACGACTAGAAAAAAGGCCGTCATTCGAATGAGAGCAAACTATTGCCCTACACTAGCCATCAACATAACATCAAAACTAAAACAGAGAATTATTTGTTTTGAAACATTTTCTTTTTAAAGAATGATTTAATGATTTCAAACATAATTTTGTTTTTGAATTAGAATCAGTAAAGTTGTAGAGGATGTTCTCACCGACAAAATTAGCCATCATTTATTAAAATGTAACCATTTTCAAAAACTAGTAAGAACGGGTGTTAAGAGAAAAAGGAATTACAAATAATATTCACATGATATCCAAAAAAATATCGCAATTATCGATGGAATACAAATAAATAATTAGCTTTTACTTATTGACTGAATAATTCTTTTGATTGAAAAATAAAAATTTACTTAAGTGATTTAAAAAATGTATTATTCGTTCGTGGAACCAAAGAAGTGACTTACATACTGGTCGAGATTAGACCAAATCAAAATTTTTTGAATTTTCTGCTTACCGGTTGTTTTGTACGTTGACTTTTTAGTCCAGGAAAAATTTTCGGCACTTGGCTACCTTGCATTTAAAATTGTTTTTAAAAGTCTTTGAGTTTATCTTTTCACAGTTTTCATGTTAAAAGATATTTACAAAATATAATACAAAAATGAATTTTATTAGTCGAGATCTCATTTGTTTATAAACAATTAAAAAATATTTTTTGTTAAATTTGATAACAATAAAATATTATCGTATATGATAAGAATTATATCATGTTTATTCCAGCGCTTCTCCCTAAAATTAATGATGAACAACGTGAGGTGAAAAAATTCTTATGAGTAGAAAAAATCTCAAATTGTTTAAAAAAATGCTTTTTTTATAAGTATTTCCGCACAGTAAAGCTCGATAGATAAGGTATTTTTTTTACTTTTTGTCAACCTGACAGTTAGAGTGAGATAATAATTAATTTAAGTTATAAAACAATTGTTAAAATAATTTTTTTTAAATAGTATCTTTGAATGATGCTAGAAATTTGTGTTTTCTTTGAAAATTTTCCACTTTTTGGACCCTTTTTATTGAAAGTGATGTTTAGTTTAATTATTTCAGGTTATTGAACACAATTCTGTCGAAT
>JAWWLR010000002.1:73569979-73584091 GCA_035041075.1 Acraspis erinacei
TTTTTTTATAAACATGCGCTTTCCTAAAAGCCACAATTTCCAAGTTATTAGCGATTAACTTTTTTAGATCCATAATTTAACGATAAAAATATGATTATTTTTGGTAGAATTTTCGATGATATATCCCTTTTTGGTTATAACTATTATTATTAATAGATTAATACAAAAAAATTTAAAATCGATTTTATGAATGGAACGTTTTTGTTAATAAGAAAAGTTACAAACAATACGGCGCAGGTATCAAAAATTTTACTCAAGATATTTCTATTGTTTACGGAAAATTTAAGGATATGAAAAAGGTAATCGCTAATAACTTGAAAATTGTGGCGTTTATGGGAGCGAATATTTATAAAAAGTACATTGTTTAGTAGGCCGTGAATAAATAATGGCTTCTTATAAGAGAAAATATCACGAGGATGAAAAGTTTTATAATGTATCAAGAAATAATAAAAAAAATCAATTCTGGTTATTGAGGGTCATTATTTATATAAATTGTTATAAACAATTTAGCAAAAGAAAGTGTGAACCGCAAATTATATTATAAACGCTAAATAAGGGTTTCGCAACAATTTGTAGCAATATTCTTATACTGGTTGATATTAATTATTATTTATTAAAAATCGAAGTCTAAACAATTTCCTATTAAAAATAGCAACTATTTGACAACAATGTAGGGAGAAATTTTTTTATTCAATCTAAATATTTCTCTTTCCTCTCAAAAGATCTATCCTCGATATAGACAGTGTACAAGTTAAAAAATATTCTGAGTAATAGATTGTGAGGTAACTGCAAATACGGCAATTTTGTTTAAAAAATTATTTATTTATAAAGCCAGAAGTTGAAGTTTTTTCGATCATATGGGTCAATAAAACTCATTAAAGCTCATTACTACGTTTAAAAAAAATATTAATCAAAGATTGAAATAATTATCAATTATTTATAAAAAATATATTGAAAGCGAAAATAAATGAGGTAAATTAAGGTGAGGAAACAGTAGGGGAATTGAGGGGAAAGGGAATCGGAGATGAAAGGGGAAAGTAAGGGAAATGCCGAGAAATGAGATGAGGGAAATTAGGGAAAGTGATAAGAAATAAGAAGGGGAGAAGAAGTGAGAGAGAATGATAGAGGAAGTAAGGGGAAAGTATTTAAGGGGAAATTGGAGAATTGAGGGGAAATATGGGAATGGAAAATGAGGGAAAAAGTTTTTTTAGATGTTGAAAATTCGTTTATTGTTGTTGTTGAGAAAATGTACAGAAAATTTTGGTTTTTTATTTGAAATTTAACTATTTGATGAAAATATTTTCGTGAAATACTTACTCTCCTTTTTTTAGAGACCGTTCATAATATTATATTCTTTTTAGTAATGTATTTGCTATATTTTTGTTTAAAGATTCTTTCACTCGCTTTCAAATTCACAAATATGAGCATAAAGTTGTTTTTTTTTGCTGGAAATCTAATGTTTGTTGAAAGTTTAAACACTTGGTTAAAAAATATTTTTGTTTAAATTCCAAATTTATTTATTTTATTTAAATTCGTTTTTTTGTCTTTTTCAAATTATGTTTTGTAATTGACAATGGAACTGTTTCATTTTTGCTCGAAAATCGTCTTATTGATTTGAAATTTACTCCTCTTTGGGTAAAACTGCATCTGTTTAGTACAAAATAAACTTTTTGGTTGAAAATTTATATTTTCGGATAAAAAGTTCAACTGTTTCACAGAAAATTCATCTTTTAGCTTACAATTTCAACAATTTGGATACAATTGATTTTCTTAATGAAAGACCTTTATTTATTGAAAATTCGTTTTTTGTTGAAAATACCTTATTTAGTGGAAAATTCGTTTATTTTTTTGTTTAAATGAAATTGTCCACTGAAAATTTAATTTCTTAAATTTTGGTTGAAAATTCATATTTTTAGTTTAAAGTTCAAATGTTTGTTAGGAAACTCATGTATCTTATTAAAAATGTTTTTTTTCTGTAAAAAAATTAATCTTGTCGGTTAAGAATTCGTTCTTTTTTAATTCTCCCTTTCTAGTAATTTTTTAAATATTTTTTGGTTGAAATATCAGCTTTTATATTTTTTTCAGAATTAGTTTTTTAGGGTAATAATTCTTTTCTTCTTTTAAGAAGTTTGCTATTTTTAAAACATTCAATTACCGTAGTGCGACATCGCCAATAATTTTGAAATACAATAATCATCTAATAATAATTATAATAAGTACGTATAATAATTTTTTTAATACAATTTTTTTATTTTTATGCAGCATTCCGATATCTCAGGATTAAGCAGTTTTGTAAATTGAAAATTAAATTTTTAAATCTTATCTATATCAGTGAAGTTATTTTTTTAAACTAAAAATTAAAATTTTTAGAGCGATTCGTAGGTGAGCCTTTAAAAACAGAATTCAATATTGATACCCATTTAATTGATTTCTGAGCATTCTAGAAATGCTTGGACTGGTCGTTAATTAAAAATCATATTTCATGGTGTATATTTTCAAAAAGTGCAATACGAGGATTTTTGAAAATAATTAGAAATTAACCTGATTTAGGAAAGAAAAGTGTAGAAAATGTGTAGAAAATTAATTTACAAATTTTAAAATTCAGCTATTTAATTAAATTTTTTCTGTTTCATTCAAAAATCTTATTTTTGGTTGAAAAACGTAACTGCTTTTCAGACATTTTTTTGCCTAAAATTAATTAAAATTAAATAAAACTAGCTATAGACGTGGGCTATTTGATTTAAAATTTATTTTTTGGTATAGAATTGATTCTTTTGATTAAAAATTTGGGGACCTATCATGTCACATGCGGCAAGTCTCTGTGCGGAAAGTCACACCTTAGGCATGTGATATCTGTAGCATGTCACACCTGATTCATGTCACTTCTGCGACATGTAACATTTGCGGCATGTCACAACTGCAGCATCTCTGCCTAGAGGCTTCTCTCCCCCGCGGAATGTCTCACAGTGAAACTGAAATTTTTTCGGCATCCCTCACCGTAACCCTGTGACTGGTCACAGGAATAATGTAAGTCTATTTCCCTATACCTTTTCCAAATTCGCTTGGGGGCGGGAAGGCATCCCTTTGACTGA
Source organism: Acraspis erinacei (assembly GCA_035041075.1). Lineage (NCBI taxonomy): Eukaryota > Metazoa > Arthropoda > Insecta > Hymenoptera > Cynipidae > Acraspis > Acraspis erinacei. The sequence continues at coordinate 73,573,072 of JAWWLR010000002.1, forward strand.
TAAAAATAATACTGTAAATTCACACCCCTAACGTTTTTCCAACGTCTCGTGGGGGCGAAAGGCACCCCTTTGTCTGACCACAGAAATAATATTAGTCACATCCCTTTCCACTGGTCAGAGAAGCCGCTAGGTAGAGATGCCGCAAGTGGGACATGTCTCAGATGTGACATGCCTCCGATGTGACATGCCGCAGATGTGACTTGCCTTAGATTTGACATGCCGCAAATGTGATATATCTAAGATGAGACATGTAGCAGGTGTGACTTGCGGCAGAGTGTCTTGCCGCATTTGACATGATATGGACCCAAAAATTTAACTGTTATGTAGAAAATTCCTTTTTTTTTTAGCTTAAACTTGATTTATTTGACTGGAAATTTAAATTATTCATTTATTTTAGTAAAAGTCAACGGTTTTTTATTTAAAGGTAACATAATTGTTGGCTGAAAATTCAACTACTCAGTGCTACATTGAAATATTTTGTTAACAATTTTTGTTTCGATCATTCATCTTTTTGGTTTAACATTTAATTAATTTGTTAAAGTCTTTTTGTTGTTGTTAAATAATTTGTTTCCTTTTTGTGGAAAATTAATCTCGATTTAGTGGTAAATTGTACTATTGGTAATAATAAAAGTTCATTTTTTTGTTGTTGAAAACTAAATTTTGAAACCGAAAATGTAACTAATTGTTCTTTTTGAATTTGATTTTATTCATTAAAATTTAACTATCTGAATGAAAATTTATGTGTTTGGTTGGAAATTCGTACTCTTATTTATAAATAAATTAATATTCTCGGTTGAAAATGTATCTGTTAGAGAAAATTCGTCCTGTGTGATCGAATCCAGGGGTTTTCGATTTAAATTCATAATCTTTTTTTATCGATACTTTACTACTTGTTTAAAAGTTGAATTACTTCGTTGATAGTGTATTATATGGGAAAATTTAACAAGGTTCTTGAATAATCTTCTTCTTCGGTTCAATAAAACTGTTTTCGTTTCAAGTTGAAAATTCAAGTACTTGATGGAAAGTTTTCTTGGCAACAAGAAATCGATAATAACAGTCTGATTTAAATTACACATTTTGAATTAAAAAAAATGTTTAAACAATTTTTAGTTTGATAAATACTAATAATGACAATATAAAATGCAAAGGGGGTGACAGATTTGAAGTCAAATACGTTAACAATTTATTTTTTTATTTTTCCTAATACAATTCGTTTCACTCAACTGCATTTGAAAGATTCTCCTAATCCCTCTTTGTCCCAGCTTTATACAAAATTTGCTGAATCTTTCCTCAATCAATGTTCTCCCTGTAGTTATGAGAGACTTCCTCTTTCAGTACGATTCGTAGTCGCAACTTCGTCGCCTTGAACAAACAAAGCATGCTAACGAAATTCTATTAGCACGGAAAATTAGGCACGCGGTTTGCCCAATTAAATTATCCTGCAACGCGAAATTGTAATTGACGTTCGTCGAGAAATTAGTGGGACTTGGTCGGAGTATTTACTTTCCCAACGTAGATGCAAATAATATTTGTTTACCAATGACCTGCGCTCTATCAAATTGATACACCCTAAAAATGTCTGCAATGTTTGTTTTTATGAAAAATATTAAATAAACTCACCTTCTTCTACTTTCCTCTCACTCCCCTCGCTCCCCTAAACTCCTTTCCATGAATATCTCGTCCATCATATCCCCCAGTTTTCCTACATCTCACCAAATTTTTCCTCACTTTCTCTACTTACCCTCTCCACACTTCCCCATATGTATCACTCTTCACCTCCCCTCATTCGCCATCACTTACCCCACTTTCCCTCTTATTATATCTCATCACTTCTTCCCATGATTTTTCCTATTTTCGCTCTTTTCATTTCCCCTCATTTTCACGCATGCATATAGTCCACTTTTCCTGAATTCATTTTTACCTACTTTCCCTACACACCACTCCCTTACTTTCTTTTCAATATGTTCCCCCACTTTTCCTACTTTCTCTCCTTAAATTTGCCCTTGCTTTCCCAACTTACACTCCCATTACTTCCTCTCAATTCCTTTATTATCTCCGCATATTTACCCTCACATCATCTTCTTCAACTCCTCTCAGTACCCTTCGTTGCATTCCTCCTGTCTCAATTTTCATTCCCTTCTCTTCCTTTTCCTACGCCCCACACTTCCCTACTCCTCCTTCTCTACTTCTTCTCACTTTCCCTACTTTCTCTAATTTCCCTCCACTCATTTTTCCCCACTTTCACTACTTTATATAGTTTCTCCTCACTTCCTCCGACTCTTACTTCTACCTAATATCTTCCTATACACCCTCATTTCCTCTACCTGCTCACTACCTCTACACCATCACATCCTCCATCACTTCATTTGCCATCACTTCCCATCATTTACCTTACTCCCACTCCTGCACATACTCGAATATCCTTTAATTCCTCGTCTATAATCTCAACCACTTTTCTTAGATCTCTTTATCAATTTTTTCCTCACTTTCCCTACTTACCCGTTCCTCACTTCCACTCACTTATCATACCTCTCTGCACTCATTCGTCCTAAATTTATCCTGCCCTAATTTCCTTCGACTTCCCCTCATTTTCTTTCGGCTCATAATTCACCCAGTTATCCTATACATCGCTGGACCAAATTAGTCGTTTCTTTCTCTAATTACCCTCCAGTCACTTTCTCTAGCTTATAATACCTGACCTCCCTAATTCGACATCACTTACCCTACTATCCCTCCCATTATATCCCATCACTTCCTCTACTTCAGTTCATTTTCCATAATGTCTCGTGATTCCACTTTCTCGCAGTTCTTCCCATACAATTTCCATACACTTCGCTCTATTAGTTCCTCGTCTAAAATTTTCCTTACTGTTCCTGCTTCCCCTCCCCAAATTTTCCCTTACTTCCACAACTTACACTCTCCTTACATCTTCTCAATTGACATACTTCACCACCCCTCATTCACCATCACTTCCCCACTTCCCCTCGATTTATCTCCTCTCACTTTGTCTACTTCCTCTCCCATAATTTCGCTTTACTTTATCCACTACGCCTCCACTCAGTTTCCCTTCCTACATTTCTTCTGCCCTAATTTCCCCTCACTTATCCTCCTGCTTTGCCCCTCGTTCTTTTACTTCCCATATTTCCCTTAATTCTCCCTCCCTATTTCCTCTCACTTCCTCTACTTCTTCTACATTCCATCCATTAATTTTGCGCCACTTCTTCTACTTTCTTTCCTATTATTTCCCCTCTCTTTTCCTGACTTCTCCTCCGTGGAAAAAGTACAACGGACGGACGGACATACGACTGAAACTTTAAGAGCTTCTGGAGGTGTGGTAGGGGTAGTGAAGGAATGGAAGAAGGGGAAGTAGGGCGAGAGAAATGAGAGAAGGTGAAGTGATTCGGGAAGGGAAAGTAAGGATAAGTGTGCGGAAGGAAATCAGGATGAGAGATCAGAGAAGTAGTAGGGAAGTGCGGGTGAGTACGAGAGAGGAAGTTTGTTGCGGGAAAGTAGGAAATGCAGAGGATGAGAAGAAGGGGAAGAAAGGGGAAATAAATGGATAAACTGATGTGTGCGAGAGAAGGGAAGTGACTCGAAGTGAGTGTTCATCATTAATTTTTTATTTTAACCCCACTGGAGTTACGTCTATAGTGTCCTATAAACTACGCCATATAGAAGAAAAAAGAATATTGCGGATAATGCCCTCATTTATTAATGTTTTCTAATTTTCTTCGCAGGTACTTATAAATAAATAAATTACAAGATTTTATGCATCTTTGAACTAATCTTAAATTCTTTAAACAATTTTTGTGCACTTAAATACTTTTATTTCAAGAAAATTCGCCAATTAAGGCTATTTAATAAATGTTATGTTCTCGGTGGAAAATCTTACTTTCTTGTTAGCTTTATAATTAGTTAAAACACTTAATCTGAGTTTTTTCCCTAATTGTTAAGCTTATTGATCAGACAATTTTTATTTATTTAAAAAATTTACTATTTTCAATAATTAGTATTATTTATTGCAAAAATAGTTAAAACCATTTAGAAATAGTTGTTAACAATTACAATTTAAACCATAGAACTCAGATATACCAATGAAAACATGACTTTAAGGAGTAGAATTTACTTCCAATAATATAACAGTTGCCAAGTTTCTGACTATAATTATTATCCTCTCATAGTTTTGAAAAATATGAAAAAGTTTACATATTAATAATAATGGAGTGCTTCCAGAACAGTAAGAAGCTAATTATTGTGAAACTTTGAAAACACATTTCAAAGGAAAATTTTATATCTTATTGTTAATAACTAGCAGCATTAAAAAAGGAAATTTGATTATAAAATAAAAATGTTTATCATGAAATTTTTATCATCAAAATAAATCCTGCGGAAAAGGCGAGACCCTTCGCAGCACAATTTGAAATTTTCTCTCTCAGAAATAAATTTTTCGAAGAAATGGCAATCATAAATTGAAAATATCAAAGCTAATATTTCCCTCTTTGGACAGAAAGTAAAATTCTTCCTCTACTGAATTTCCACATTTTTCTCAATCCCCTCAAAAACCATATTTTCTGATTTCAATTTTATTTTGAAAGTCACTACTTTATGAATAAATGCGAAAGTTCCAAAAAAGAATAAGCTCGCCACGTATGGCTGGTAACATTGTTGTACAGCTGATAAAAAATTGAAGCTTTAATTAAGAATACGAAAGAAAAGCGGAGGGTAAATACCGCCTGGGATTAAATTCCGAGTACTCGAGACCCGGCGGGGCATTAATAATAAAATGCAGCTCGTACTCATATGTCAAACCTGAACCCGACGCTTAGAGTGCGCACTAAAGTACAAAGTTAATAAAAAAGCTGTAATGAGACAAATGAAACGAGCTGGGTACCCAAGCAATACCGTTCATGGTAACAATTATAAAATCATAACACAAGCCAGTAAAAGAAAAAAATTCTTTTCTGCAGCAGATATTACCTCAGTATCCAATTTTACCACCAGCAGACAATTAAAAAATTGAAACATCTGGTCAAAGAATGTTTCACGAAGTCTGTACCAGCTGAAAATACCTGTACAGGAACCTCGGAGGATTCTGTACATGTTCCTGGATGTGATTCTGCATCCGAAATCATCACAGGTCATCTTGACGGTTCCTGATGAAGAACTTTTCTAAGGAAAACTATACATGCTCTTACAATGGCACCTGTACAGCTTCCTTTGCTATCAGTCTCTATAAAGTTAGTTGCCTTTTATTTCCTTGATGATCGAATATAATATCGAGAAAGCCAAGACACTAGCGAACTAACACGGATTATTTCTTATGAAGGTTCATGTATAGAAAACTGAAAAAGTTCCTCTACATGAACCAGCTTCTCCCATCTTTCTGAAATAAAACCTGTACAGGAACCTCGGAGGATCCTGGACATGTGCCTCGATGTGACTGCACGAGGAACCAAAACAGGTAATCTTGACGGTTCCTGCTGAATAATGTTGCGAACTAGACCTGAACATGATCTTACCGTACAAACTGTACCGACAGACCAATCTATAAATAAAAGAGTATAGATGACTGTACAGGTTCCTGTGCTATAAGTTGCTATAAAATTGGTTCCTTTTTATTTCCTTGATGATCGAATATAATATCGAGAAAGCCAAGACACTAGCGAACTCTCACGGATTAGTTCTTATGAAGGTTCATGTATAGAAAACTGAAAAAGTTCCTCTACATGAACCAGCGTGTCAAATCTTTCTGTAATGAAACCTGTCCATGATCCTCGAAAAACCTGGAAATGTATCTCGAAGAGATTCTGCACCAGAAACAAGAACAGGTAATCTTGACGATCCCTGCTGAAGAATTTTGCGAAGGAAATCTAGACATGATCTTACAATGGACCTGTACCGACAAAGGAACCTATAAATGATCGAGTATAGGTTCCTCTACAGGTACCTGTGCAATATATTGATATAAAGCTGGTTTCTTTTTATTTCGTTGATGATCGAATGTAATATCGAGATATCCAAGATACTAGCGATTCATGTATAGGAACCTGAAGAAGATGCTCTACATGACCCAGTTTCTCAAATCGCTCTGTGAAGGAACCTGTACAGGGTCAATGAAAGGTTCGTTGGTCGGTAAAAGTTCCGTTGCAGGATCATGTATAGTTTCCTTTGCCAAATTCCTCTACTGGAACTGTCAGGATTACCTGTACAGGTTTGTGTGCAAATTCATGTCCAGGAACATGTCTAGGATCCACCAAGCTTCCTGAACTGAAAATTTGAGTTCGGATCCGGAAAGTATCTTAAAGCTACCTTTAGGAATAGCAAACAACTGCTTTGTAGCATTTCTGTTTTATTTTGGGGAAGATCCAAGAATCATAAAGTGCCACGTCAGGATTGTATAGGGCCTCCCAAAATTCTATAAGGTTGTATTTCACCAGAAATTGTTGAATAAGCTGCAATGATTAAACCAGTGCGTTAGCGAGGTAAAGGGCCTAGTCGCCAATTTTTTACAAATCATGCCATTTCCGTTAATAAAAATTTCAATAAAATATCTAAATATTTAAGCAAACAAAAAATCGAGTTTTCAAACAAACAAAAAATTTGCACCAAAGAAGATCAATTTTCAATAAAATACGTGAATTTTCAAACAAATAGTTGAAAATTTGCATTTGTTGTTTAAATAACGTTTTACTGTTTGTTTTAATGTTTTAATTTAAATAATGTTTCAAATAATGAATAGTTCTTGTAAATTTACAAAACAACGTAAAAAAATGAACCTATTCTTTAAAAAATAGCCAGCTATGAAACTTGTTTAAATAATTACAATGTTTGAAGATTAAATTGAATGTTTTAAAAAATGAGCTCCACTTGAATTCGGTACGATCGCTGTAACTTAATCGCTAGGAATGTTTACATCCATAATGTAAACAGATCCCTGGAAGTTGCCTTGACGCTGGTTTCTATCAATGCACGAGAAATAGTAACGCATTATGCCGTTACTCGACCAACTTTCACATATAGGATATTTAAATTTTTAAACAAAGAAATGACTTTTTAATATAATAATGGAAGTTTTATATAAATAATTAAATTTTCTGAAATATAGTGGAACTTTCAACTAAACATTTGAATTTTCTACCCACGATGATGAAACTGCAACCAAATTTTTGATTTTTAAACAAAAAAACAAATTACACTTCAAACAATAAATTGGATATTTCGCAAAAAAAGAAGAAAAAAAAAATGTCCACAAAATAATGTAACTTTTAAAAAATAGTGAAATTTTAAATGAAAAAGATGAATGTTAAAAAAAGAAGATACCATTTCCCCTACAGAATATAAATTTTCAACATAATACATTACCTGTAAAACAAATGGTTAAATTTGCAACCAAAAAGGTAAATTTCAATTTAAAAAATATGAATTTTCAATAAAAATAGTTCAACTTTCAGCTGAAGACACAAATTTTTAACAAAAATGATGACTTCCATTCTCAGAGTTAATTTTTCAATTAAAAAAAGGTATTTTTCTATTGAAAGATAAACGACGTTTCGATCAAAGAATTAGTATTAATGAATCTTCTAATCGTAGATTTAATTTTTCAGTTAATAAAAATATTGTTTAGTTTCAAAGAACGAATTTTAACCCGGAAGGAAATATTTGCAACTAAAATTATGAATCTTTAATCAAATAATTATTTTTGAACAGTGGTTCAATCTTGTACAATAATTAAATTAAAAAAAAAAGATGCAGTCTCAATTAATAATGTGATAGTAGATATTTCAAAAAACAAAATTTTAATACTAAATTTAAAAAATTGATTTTAATCAAGAAAGATGAATTATCAATAAGTTATATCGTTATCAGGAGGAAGCAACTGCAAAAAAAATTAAATTTTAAAAACAAGAAAAATAAATTATTGAATAAAACGGTGCAGATAAATCATCACTTAATAAGTTTAAAAATGAGTTTTATCTTTCAGATTGAGTCTCTTTCCTCTATCCCCTTTTTTCCGCTTTATTCAAACATTTTTATTTTGTCCTCTTTCCAAGAAATTTTCATTTATTCTCGTTTTTTTGTTGTTTTTTTGGTTTAATGTGAACTGAATTAATAGAACATAAGAAAACCTAACTATTCATGGTTCAAAGTTAATTTTGTTGTTAATTTTGTTGTCTCGCTCTCTGCCTAATTTTTCTTGAAAAGAATCCTAAATTGGAATAAAAATAATAATGTAAAAAATAATTTAATAAATATACAGAACAATAATTAAAGAAATCTGTATTATCGTCGGGGATGGTAAATAATCTGCCACTACCGTTCCCGATGATAGTACAGATTTCCCAGCGAGGAAAAGGAGAGGGATTTTTTTTCACATACAAAATTCAACACTACATTAATTTCACTTCCCCCCTAACAGAAAACTGATTTTGACGTTAATAGATCATTTATAATCCCCTCCCTACCAACTTCAAAAACTTTGAAAACTTCCTTGCGTAAATTTATACCAGACACAGGTTAATACTGAGATATCAAAGCTGAGCTAGAGGGTGGAAATTGATGCCGAATTTCCGACGTCTGTATCGTATATTAGGAAATAGTCTGGCAAAAGGTATTTCCCTAGTCGAATTGGCCTTTGGACAAATGGGGGTCGCCGTCTTATCGGGAATCGCGTGTCACTGGCCTTCCGTAAGCTATCCGCAACCTGACCTCGCCACCCTCTTCGTTTACACCCTAACCAGAGCCAAGCGCCACCCCTCGATATTTCGTTCTGCTTCCTGTAAACATTCGTCATTCGTGCAAACGACCTGTGAATTGAATTTCATCGAGGGTTCATTCTCAACCTTCGAGTCCTGTATCCCTGAATCAGACAACCCGCTAAGAATTATGACCTTTTCTTATCACGTTTGCTCCACTCGCTTTTAAAGAAATATATACTCTCAGCAGGGTGGAACGAAAATGCTGAAATCAATCAAATTATTTGGGCTCAGAAAGAAAAATCTGTGGGGTACTATCCTGACCATTAAAAAGAAAAAAATTAGTGAAGGTAGGCACCACGGCTTTAAGAAGAAGGATTTGATAGGCTACACGGAAGGATGTTTGGTAGAGCCGCTCATCCAACACGTACAACTGATTCTGGAAAATCATTACCCCGAACAGACCGAACCGTTTAACCAACAGTATAGTCAAGCCGTTCCGCGTTTGCGCAGTTTAAGAAAATATAGCACCCAAGTTTCAGAGCGAGCGATCTCCGTAAGTTTGGGGTAACAAGTGCCCCGAACCCGGAGCAGACGCCGCACGAAACCGAAGTACAGTAACTCTCTCACCACTAGCGCGACGGATTTACCTAACTTTTCTCCGACCATTGAGACTTCCTATTGAGTCTTTTAAACGTTCCCCTTCCCTTACCCCCCTCCCCTCACTTTACCCTTCGCCATTACATTCTCCAACTTCTTCCTCTTCTTCTTGCCCGGCTCTTCTCTTCTCCAGATGACAATCTTCTTTATCTAATTCCTTCCCATAGTCCTTACTACCTCTCCCTTATTCATCCTAATTCCCAATTAATTTTTCTACATTTTCTCATTTTTCGCTTCTTCCCCTACTTTAGTTCCCCTCTTTTTTCATCTCTTTCCCACTTTACTACTTCTCCTCGCCTCATTTGTGCCCCTTCTTCAATTCTCTTATTGATGTTAAGAATTTTATTCATTCGAACAAAGGATTTAAACAAATTTGAAGCCAGAGAAGTATTCTTAGTGAATTCTAGAAGGCATGGTTTAACCCTTAGCTGCATAGGTGGTCCGTATTTATAAAACTTATCATTATGGGTCCTTATAGACGTTTATTTACTTTTTTGTTAGCTAAGAGCTTCTTCTATAATACTGATTGATCAAAATTATTATTTTATTTTTTGTTAATTAGTTATAAATAAACAAATACAAAAAAAAACTTTTTTCGGAGAAATTCATTTCCTACCTCATTTGTGGATCGATTTTGATGAAACTTGGAATCTAAGAATTTTGAAGGTCGCTGATTACGAATCTGCTGTCAGTTTGGCAAAGTCAAAATGGCGGATTCAAAATAATAAACGAAAAGCGTACAAAATAGTATTTTACGCTGAAAATTTTTGCTTGCGGTTAGTTTAGGTCGCTGAGGACAAATCTGTAAACAGAATTTAAATCTTTTCAAATTTAAGATGGAGAATTCAAAATGGCGGCACGAAAAAACTTGAAAAACGCGTATTTCGCTCTAAAATTAGTAACTCGGGGATTTTTGGGAGCGCCAAGCATGAATCTGAAATCAAAATTTCACTTTTCCATGATCCAAGATGACGATTCCAAGACAAAAAAATATATGTTTAAAAAAATGTTTGATCTGCCATTTTGGATTCGCAATCTTGGATTATGAAAAATTAAAATTTTTTTTTCAAATTTATGTTCAGCGATCCCAAAAACCCCGAGTTATTAATTTTAAAGCAAAGTATATGTTTAAAAAAAATTTTATATTCAATCTTGGATTCGCCATTTTGGAATTGAAATATTACTAATGCTACTAATAATTTCAAGAATGAAAGAATTAAGATTAAAGATTTAAAATTTCATTTGAAATTCTCAAAACTATTCTGAATAATGTTAAGATTAAGTTAAGACAATTTTTACCTTCTAATATTTTACAAAATCAATATCAATCAATATCAATCAATATCAATCAACGTTTAAAATAATTTGCAAGAAAAATTACGTTATAATAAATTGTTCCAAATTGAGTGCAGAATAAGAGTTTTGAACAGATAAATGTTAACAAACATAAAGAAAAAAATAATGATGAAGATTCTATTGACAAATTTATTTACATAAGAAATTTTGGCTTTTTTGGTCTTTTTTTGTGCGGTATTGCCCATTTTTGGGCTCCACAACTTTTTATGAAAATTTAAATTTCGAGTGGACGTGCTTGCTTGAATCAACCCAGCACCTCCACTATATAAGAATTAAAAGAAAAAAGAAAAGAAAACAAGCCATAATTTTTG
>JAWWLR010000002.1:73626230-73641106 GCA_035041075.1 Acraspis erinacei
GTTGGGTAGGGTATAGCGTAAATTTGGCTACGTACGCGGTAAAGTTATTCAGAGTACGGCGTAAAATCGACTGGGCTGTAGGGTAAATTCGCTTAGAATACAATGTGAAGTTGGCTAGTTTAAAGGGTAAAGTCGGCTCGAATACGAAAAATGTCGGCTACAGCACGGCGCAAAGCTGTTTAGAGTACGGGGTAAAGTTTGATAGAGTATAGCGTAAATTTGGGTGCGTACGGGGTAAAGTTATTAAGAGTACGGGGTAAAATCGACTGGGTTGTAGGGTAAATTCGCTTACAATACATTGTAAATTCGTCTAGTTTAAGGGCTAAAGTCAGCCCGAGCACGGATAATGTTGGCTAGGGTTCGGGGCAAAGTTGGTTTGTGTACGGGGTAAAGTCGGCCAGGTATGAGGTACACTTGGATAGGGAAGAAAAAATATCACGGCTAGACACCCAAACGAAACTGTACAGTTTTTTCGGGGCTACTAAATACTAAGAATAATTATTTATTTAAGTGATTAATAATTAGGTTTGATCCATACTTACCAGCATGATGAGGCAATCAGAGATCAGCGTTTTCCTTGATGAATATGATAAGGTAAAACAATTTTTCATCTAGATCATATGAAAATTTCTTTTAGGAATTCACAGATTATAATAAATTTTAAAAAAGCTTAAGTATGTATTACGCAAAATTTTCTTAGCTTATGGGAATAAAAATTCTCTAGATATTTCTTTATGAATTTCCAGAAAAATAAATTCAATTTTTGTTTATCTTATAAGTCACTTTTCTTAAAAATGTGAAAATTTCTTAATAATTTTCACGCAATATTTTCTAATTTGGCGCCGCAGATTTCCCCTGTGTTGTACTCGGAAAAAGTAAAAAGAAAATATTGCAGTTTATGTGTATTTTCTGCTAAGCACAGTAGTTTTGTTTTTGTTTTTTACAAAGATTATTTTTATTCGATAAACGGAAAATTTTCAAATATTTTTTATCAAATTTTCAGTTGTTTAAACAATTTTTTATAGGTATTTCCCCCTGTAAATCAAGAAAAGTTACTATTCTTCAGGTTAAATCTTATATTTTAGGAATTAAAAAAATAATATTTTTCGTTGAGCATCATTTTCACAAAAAATATATAAATAGTAACTTTCCAAGCCTTGTAGGTAAATAAAATTTGCTTAAAAAAGAACATTGTTGAAATAATTGCAAACTGTCTCTTAACAACAAATAAATCTTTCTTACTGAGGACAAAAAATGTTTAAGAAAATGAAAATAGTTTAAATAATTTTTAAATGTAATTAAAAAAGTAGATTACGGCAATAATTCGTTAATTGTGTCATTAATTACAGAAAATACTAAATTTTCACTATTAACATAAAAAAATTATTTGAACACCTTAAAATTGTTGAAATAATTAAATAATATGTTACAAAATAAATATTATTTCTAGCATTGATTAACTGCATCGTTAATCCCAAAAATAATAACTGTTAAACATATAAGGTGGGAAAAAATTATTTAAAAAAATAATAATAATTTTTTAAACAATTAAAAATTATCTAAATAATAATTGAAAGCTTGTAATTCATAAAAAAAATATATGATGACAAAATTCCAAACATACAATAAAAAATTCTCCATCAACTTTAATTTCGTGATTGTGAATTCTCTTTTGTTAAAACTCCCTCTGCTTTAACGAACACATTCTCATCAACTTTTACACTACTTCAACTAAAAATATGGATCCTAGCATAAAGTGGTTCCTTAAAAATTTATAGATGTAATTTAGGCAAAAAATGTCATTAAATAAAGAGTTATTGTAGCTTCTTTCGATTTTCCAAACAGTTAATTTATAATTTTTAGTTTATTTTTATCAAAAATCTTTTAAACAGATTTTTAGCTCTTTTTTCGGCGAACAACTTTTGTTAATTATTTTTTTTTCATGCCTCGTCCTTTCAACAAGATTTATATAAAAAAATTTGAATATTTTTTATGCAAAATAGAATTTTTGTTTTTAAATTATGTTTGCGTGGTAAAAATTTGAATTCTCGATTTTACAATAAAATTCAAAAACTTGTTATCATAATCTTGTAATGTTTTCAAAAAGCAACATTTTTTCTTTTTTTTTCCTTTTTTCTTATCGTGCGTTGTTTGGTTTAACATTTTCATTTTTTTTTTTATCTTTTGCAATTGCTATACTACTGTTAATTTTTTTCATCTAAAAAAATCGCAATATAGAAATGAAAATATACAAATACATATACATACAGACGGACAGATTTTTAAAAACAGTGATTGAAAACTTAGCCATACTTACCCCGGACGATGATAACGAAAAAACCTCGTGAAAAAAATGACAAATTCAGTAAAAGTTTTTCTTTTATTTGACGGTCTATTATACAATGGAAAATCACGAATCACTGCTCTCGATTATAAATACTATTTAGGCATACTTAAATTGAGTGATAAAGACGAAAAGAGAATTTTAAATTTGTTCGAAAAAAGTATTAAGCGTGCATAACAATATGTGATAAAATTTACGGCAAACTTTAACACTCGAATAACGTCTTTTACTTTTTATTTTCATAAATAATAACTAATATTATGTAAAGTAAACATTGTGTTAAACAATTAATACTTCGTGTGAAAATACTTGATTTCAGTTTACAAAATTTCACTTTTATTTCGTTCAAAGCAGGAAAATTAGGTGTGCCGAAAAACTCAAAATGATTAGATTTATTTTTATTTGAACTGAAAAATTTCTTTGCTCCGTATTTTTACTTTGCCGACTGAAGGCAATACTGATTTCCACTTTTCCCACTGAAAGCAATCTAAATCACTCCTTGACCCACGATTCTGTTCCGCGCAAAACGTCTGTAAACCATTGGCTGGTCATTTACCGACGGATGATAATCGATAATAAACCTTTCTAATGAACGCTAATCGAATACCTAATAGGAAGAAAAAATTAAATATTGGTGATAGGATAGAAACCTTAATTACCGACTTGCAATATGCCAGAAACTCGCATGAAATTCAGTCGTAATAGTAGGAATTTAGATTATCTCCAGTCGGTAAAGTAGGAATCCGCCTTATGTTCAGCCAGTAAAGTAGAAATCTAGAAAAATTAAACTTTTCAATGCCATTACCAATGAATCTAATAATTTTTATTTTCTTCGTCCAATTCCGATGAAAAGTTTCTTTGGCAGTCGACAATACAACTTTTAACGCTTACTCTAGTTACTCTTTCGAGTGATATGTACAAGAAGGAAGTGTATATTTACAATGATCGCCTTTTCTTTGACGCTTGGTGTTACGTTTATTATATGCGATAAAAAATTTACAATAACAAAGTAAAGTAAAAAATAATAGTTGCTACAACAAAATATATCCAGAATTTTTTTTTTTTGTTAAAAATTTTTCGGTCCATAAAGTAAAACCGATTTTTTTTACATATTTTCTTGAATTTCTGCTTCCGGTTTGGAGATAATTGAAAATTGTGTAGGAACTATTTTCTAGGGTATGAAAAGATCTTTAAAATTCCTTTTACCTCATTCCTTTGCGACTAGTAGTTTAGGAGATATTAATTTGTTAATTAAGGTTCGTATGTTTACGAAATGTCTTACAGCCATTTTTGGATTTTAAATTTAAGAACAAATTTTTTTCAGTTCTTTTAACCTTACACTTTGAAAATTCAATAAAACTTATGTTTTTCTGAAAACACTCCATCCTTAATTAACAAATTAATTTCTCTTAAATTATATTTTATATGGGGAGATAAATTCAATAAATTGGATTGAATTTTAATAAAATTTAAATAAGTCCACATAATATTTTATATACCTTTTAACCGAAAACTATAATATAGGAAAAGGTATTAAAAAATCGTTTCAATTCTCACATTACTGTGTAAAAAATTCTGCACAGGAACCTAATATTTTGCTTTTTACTGTATTTTCTATATCGCATTTTATAACATACAAAATTTTCCAATTTGAAAAGGAATATTGAAGTTTTTACAGGCGTGGAAGTTATAAATTTTCAATTCTGAACGGAGTGTACAAAAATAAATCTGAGCTGATGCTGAATAATAAATATTGCGTTATTGACTTGAGCTATTGACCTATTTCTCATTTAATGCAAAAACATTATTTTCTTTATTAAACTACGCCATGAAACTGAGCTATTTTTGAAAAATCGATATCTACTCCCAGAATATATTTTGGTCTTTCAATTATTTCGAGAATTTCCGATTCCTTTTCCAAAGTTTAAATCCAAAAAGTTTTTTGAAAATATTATTGAGAATCATTCGTCCAGAAATATTTTTTATGTAGTCCTAAAAGGTTGTAATTCAAATTTTGCAATTTTAAGAATTCTTTTCGAAAACGAGAAAGAACAAAATTATTTTCATACTTATTTCATCATGATCGATATTAAATTGTTTCATTCAACAATTTAAAAAAAGAAATATTTAATCAACAATTGATCGATCAACAGCGGCCAAAATCAGGGATTTACTGCTTAAAAATTCTACAGGCTTCAGTTGTTACAAACAAATTTGATAAAGAATATAACTTTTTTTGTATTTTTAAAATAATTTTTTTCTTCTTCCTTACATGAGAATGCTATATTGAAAATGAAAAACTACAAGTTTTTTATAGCTAATAATCTCCATTATAAAATTTTTTTCTAAATATTTCTGAGCATTATTTATGGAAGATAAAATTGAAATGATAAATAATTGTTTAATAATGGGAAATAATTCTGTTTTTAATATTTTGAGACCACACTATAATTTGTGAATCTGTTACATTTTTAAAGATATCCGAAAAATTAAATAATGGACAAAAACTTATTTTGATGAAGAAGAAATAATACAAGCTTTTTGTTAATTATGAAACATTTAAGAAAAGTAAATTTTATTCAAAATTTCTAGGAATATTCTGAATGGTTTAGGTTTTATTTTAGAAGAATAATTTTGTGATTTTAAGATTTCAAAATGTGCGGAAATAATATGGAAGACAGAGACACTTTAAATTGTGTTCAGGATTAAAAACAGTTTTAAATGAAATAATGTTTGCAGGGTGTGAATTAAATCAAAAAAGGTGCTTAATATTCATAATAAAATTTTAAATGATTGTTTTGTAAAGCATTCTACGGTTTCACGAAAAAATGTTTAAGTTCTTAGGAAAAATGAAAATTATTTATTATTCCGAAAAATAAATCTTTATGATATTATTCAAGAATATTTTAAAACGTTTTAACATAATTTTAAAATTGGCAAAGAAGAGATCTCAAGATTTTAAGGATATTTTGTTATTTTACAGAATTTAAGAAAAAACGAAGGAAAAATTTCAATAATTTTTAAAGATCAGAAGGTTTAGAAAGTCTGAAAAAATTAAGGAAAGAACTTTCCCAAGGTTGGTGTGAAAATTTTAAAAGAATTTTTTATTTTGGAAAATGAAATTTAAGAGAAAATTAAAAATAATTTTTAATATTTCAAACGATTTCCTACAATTTCAAGAAAGAGTAGAAGATTTTAAAGAAAACTATTTCAATTTCTTTAAATAAAAAAATATAAAAAAATGGAGTAAACAAAATAAATATTTAGAAGAATTGCGGAGATTAAAAAAGAATTTTAATCTTTCAAACATATTTGGAAATATATATCCCGAAAAATAAAATTTCCCGACGCTGTAAAATTCCCGAATTAGTAAATTCCCGAATAATAAAATTGCAGAAAAATAACGGGACAAATTAAAAATCCCGAAAAATAAAATTTCCGTTATGTAAAATTTCCGAAATGGATAATTCCCGAATAATAAAATTGCCGAAAAATAAAATTACGGAATTGGAAAATTTGCGAATTTTAACATTCGTCAATAATAAAATTGCCGAAAAATAAAAGTACCGAATTGGAAAATTCCCGAATAATGAGATTCCCGAATCATAAATTTCACGACAGTTTATAATATTGACGAATTATAAAATTCCCGATAGAAAATAAAATTGACGCATTATAAAATATCCGAATTGGAAATTTCCCGAATTGCAAAATTGTCCAATTTAGACAATTAAAATTTTTTATAATTATTTCTGATTGATTACAAATACACTAATAATTTTTTTTAAATTATTTTTAATGTTAAAATTTTGGAAAATTATTTTCTAAATTTAAATTAACAATAATTTTTAATAAAATATTTCATTATTTTTTATTGTAATGAATACAACATATTTATAAAAAATTGTAATTGCTTAAATTCGGGAATTTCCGAATTACGATATCTTATAATTCGGAAATTTTGTGTCGGTAATTTTATTATTTGGGAATTTTCCAATACGGTAATATTATTAACTGTCGGGAATAATATTATTCGGGAATTTTACAATTCTATAACATTATAAACTGTCGTGAGTTTTATTATTCGGGAATTTTCCAATTCGGGAATTCTATAATTTGGGAATTTTATTATTAGAGAATTTTATTATTCGGGAATTTTCCCATTCGGTATTTTTTATTTTCGGCAATTTTATTATTTTGGAATTTTCCAATTTGGGAATTTTTCAGTGTCGGGAATTTTATTTTTCGGAATTTCTCAGTCTTCCCAAAATAACAATACCGAATTGGAAAATTCCCGAATAATAAAATTCTCGAATAATAAAATTCCCGAATTGTAAAATTCTGGAAATTGAATATTAAAAATAATTTTTTAAAACCAATATTTCATTATTGTATTTTTAATCAATAAAATATATTCATAAAAAATTGTTCTTGTTTCATTTCGGGAATTTTTCAATTTGGATATTGTATAATTCGGCAATTTTCTGTCGGTCATTTTTTTATTTGTGAATTTTTCAATTCGGTAATATTATTTAACTGTAGGAAATTTGATTATTCGGGAATTTTCCAATTCGGTAAAATTATAAACTTTCGTGAATTTTATTATTCGGGAATTTCCCAATTCGGGTATTTTATTATTCGAGAATTCAGAAGATTTTAAGGCAATTTTAATTGATTTTTCAAAATGTTAAGAAAAATCCGAATCAGTTAAAAATATCTTTGGAATTTATGATGTTTTAAATAGATTACAAATATTTGTAACACTAAAATTTTTCTTAACATTTTTTAAAATGCTATAAAATAAAAAAATGTCTTTTAAACATTCTAGATACTTTCTTTGACATTTTTGAACTTTCAAAATATTTTTTAATTTTCTTAAGAATCGTATAAAAATATATTATTTATTTTCTGGTCCTCAATTTTCAGAGTTAAATTTTAGATCAAATTTATTTGTTTAAAAGCTTTTAACGAATGAAGAGTTATTTGTAATTTTAATATTATATTATTATTAATATTATTTTGTATTCTTTATGGTGTTAAAAGAAAATTTAAAATTGCTGAATTTAAATTAGTACTTACATTAAGTATTTTAAATATTTGTACGATTTAAAAAAATTATTGAAAAAGCATTCTGTTGCATCAAAATATTATTTTATTTATTTCTAGAAAATCCTTCATCTTAAAAAACTTTTTTTTATTAAGTTTGAAACAAAATAATTCAACTTTCAACCAAATAGTCGAATTTTCTCCCAAGTTGGTGAATTTTCGGGCCGGAAATACGAATTTTCCATAAAACAGTTAAATTATCAACACAAAAATTTATTTGCGATCAAAGTCAATTAATTTTTAATGAGAGGCTTCGATTTCTAACCACAAAAATGAAATTTTGACAGAAAAAAATTAACATTAAACCCAAAACGACTAATATTCAAGAAAATAGTTAAATTTTTCGTTAAAAAAAATGTTATTTATAAAAAATTATACAAAATTCAATGAAAATTTCAATCAAATTGTTGGTTATTTAAGAAATTAATTTTGCCACAACCCTCTCCCCCCACCACTCGACTAAAACTGAAACCTCTGGACTTGTTTTAACAGTAAATTCCTGCTTTTTCTAAAAACGCTTTAAAAAATTAATAAACTTTAATGAAAATGGTTCTGGAGGAATGATAAAATATATATTACAGTAAATATGTTGTGCGAGTTTCTAGTTCTTCTGAAAGTCTATAACTTCCCCTTTCACTTAATAAAATATCAATTTACACAATCCGAACTGCTTGATTGTGGTTTCGGATTACAGCACCGTTAAAGAAAATACACTTTTTTGTTCGTAAAGGTCGAGAACTTTTTATTTATTTATTTTTTTTTAATTTCAATTTACGAAAAAAATTCTGTTTATTAAATTTCGAAGAGCTTACAGTTCAGAACTTCTTTTCCATTTCTTTATTCACAAAATTTCTATTCAGAGAATGAAACAAGTGACATTTTTAACCAAAAAAGTCTAATAATAATTTTTTTCTATATAAAATGATAATTATTTAACTAAAATTGAGTGCTCTAGACTTTTTTGAATAAAAAAGTGCATTTCCTCCAAATGTGTACTCCAGGCCTATCCAGCGAGGGAAATTTTCGATGAAAGGATTCAAATCGCAGATGTGAGTTTTGCCACCTCCACTTTCCACTCCCTCTTCTACTTTACGAGGGTATCCACCAATTGATCTCTCTTGCGTGAGCGGAGAGAAGTAGTGGGGTAAATTCACCATCTGGATTTTGAGTAATGTGTCTCATAACCCCCTGAAAGGATTTTCCGATTGAGCGTTTCATTAAGAATAAAACTATTTAAGAGCAATTAAAATGCATTTTTTCAATGATTTATCTGCCGAAGTCCGCAAGAAATACTGATTTTGTTATATTCAAAGTTCAAGAGATGCTATATAATTAGAAAAAAGGAATCTCATTATTTTCCACGCCTTTTTTATATTTTTCACGGCCATTCCTATTTTATAAAGATATTTCATATTTGACAAGGCCTTTTCTATTCATTTTATATTTTCCCACGCCCCTTTCTTGTCTCCCAAGCTATTTTATATTTTCCATGCCATTCCATATTTTTTCACACCCGTTTATTTTTTCCTAGTCTATTTTATTATTTTTAAACGCCCTTTTGTTTTTCCCAAGCTATTTTTTTATTTTCCCAAGGCCGTTCCCACGCCCCTTTCTTGTTTCCCAAGCTATTTTATATTTTCCATGCTCTTCCATATTTTTTCACAACCATTTATTTTTTCCTAGTCTATTTAATATTTTTAAACGCCCTTTTGTTTTTCCCACGCTATTTTTTTATTTTCCCAAGGCCGTTCCCACGCCCCTTTCTTTTTTCCCAAGCTATTTTATATTTTCCATGCTCTTCCATATTTTTTCACACCCGTTTATTTTTTCCTAGTCTATTTAATATTTTTAAACGCCCTTTTGTTTTTTCCCACGCTATTTTTTTATTTCCCCAAGGCCGTTCCTTTTTGTTTACGCTATTTCATATCTTCCAACATCTATCTTTTTTTTCAAGCTATTTTCCGAGATAAAGTAGGAACGGGTGCGGGAAAAAATAAAATAGGAAAGGGTGAAAAAGGCGAGGGAAAATATGTGAGTGAGGGCCTGTGTAAAGGGAAAATACAAAATAGCCTAGGAAAATGGAAAGGGGCGTCGAAAAATATAAAATAGTTTCAGGAAATACAAATGGAGACGGAAACTATAAAAAATTCATGGCAAACAATAAAATACCAAAAAAAACCATGGAAGATATAAAAAAAGTCGCGGGAAAATATTAATTACCCAAAAAAAAGAAAGGGCGTGGAAAAATGTCAAGAAATGCTGGGGATATGTAAAATGGCGTGAGAAAAAGGAAAGAAGTATGCGAAAACATTAAATAGTGTAGAAATCAAGAACTAGGCGTGGGAAAATATCAAATAGCGTCGGAAGAGAGAAAGGGGCGTGGCAAAATATAAGAAAGTATAGGAAAATAGGAATGGGCGTGGAAATTATGATAAAGTCGTCTTAAAATATGGAATAGCGTAGAAAGGCAGAAGTGTGGGGAGATATAGAATTGCTCGGAAAACAAGAAAGGAGTATGGGAAAATATTAAATAGCATTAGAAAACAGACAGGGCACGAGAAAATATGAAAAATGGTGGGAAAATACAAAATAACGTGAGAATAAAGAAATGGGCGTGGGAAATGATAAAATAGTATGATAAATTAGAAATGGGCCTGAAAAATATAAAGAAACATGGAAAATGTGAAATTGTATAAAAAAAGAAATAAGAGTGGTGCGAAATATAATAGCACAGAAAACAAGAAAGGAGTATGGGAAAATATTAAATAGCGTTAGAAAACAAAAAGGGTGCGTGAAAACGTAAAAAAATGGTAGAAAATGTGCAAAGAGCGTAGGAATATATAAAAGGGCGTGAGAAAATATAAAATTCATTTGGAAAATATAAATGGGCGTGATAAATATTAAAAAAGCGACGGACAATATGAAATCACATAGGAATCAAGAAAGAGGCGTGGAAAAATATGAAATAACGTCAGAAAGAAAAAGGAAGGATGGTGGGAAAATATTCAGTATCGTGGGATAATATAAAATAGCGTAGGGAAATAGAAAAGGGCGTGCAAAAATGTCAATAGGCGTGGAAATTATAAAAAAAGCGTTGGAAAATGTGAAATAGCGTATGGAAAAAAGGAAAAAGCGTGGACATATATTTAATAGCGCGGAAAACAAGAAAGAGAGGTGGGAAAATATTAAATAGCGTCTGAAAACAGATATACAAAATATCATAGGAAAAATTGAAGAAACGTCGGAGAATATTAAATACCGTTTGAATAAAGAAAGAGGCGTGGGAAAATATAAAATAGTGTCGGAAATAAAAGAAAGGGGCGTGTCAAAATATGGAGTATCTGGGGAAAATATAAAACAGGATGGAAAAATAGAAAGAGGCGTGGGAAAAAATGAATGGGCGTGGACAATATTAAAAACGCTTTCGAAAATCTGAAATGGTGTAAAAAAGGGAAGAAGCGTGGAGAGATACAAAATAGCTCGGAAAACAAGAATGGGGGTCTGGAAAAATATTAAATAGCGTTAGAAAACAGAAAGGGCACGAAAAAATATGCAAAAATGTTGGGAAAATATGAAAAAGTCCGAGGAATTATGAAATAATGTAACTTAAATGGAAAAAGCGTGGAAATATGTAAAATAGTGCGGAAAACAAGAGAGAGTGAGAAAACATTAAATAGCATTCGAAAAGAGCCAAAGAAAACAGCGTAAGAAAAATTCAAGAAGCGTCGTAAAATATGAAGTAGCGTAGGAATCAATAAAGGGGTATGGGAAAGTATCAGATAGCGTCGGAAAGACAACGATGGGACTTCGAAAAATATGAAATAACTTTGGAAAATATTAAATAGCCTAGGAAAATAGAAAGAAGTTTGGGAAAAATTTGAGTGGCGTGAAAAATATGAAAAACTCGTGGGGAAATATGCATTGGCGTAAAAAACGGTACAAGAATGGAAATATGTAAAAACACGCAGGAAAGAAGAAGGAGGGGTGAGAAAATGAAAAATAGCTTTCGAAAATAGCCATACAAAATAGCATAGAAAAAAATTCAAGAAGCGTCGGAAAATATGAAATAGCGTGGGAATCAAGAAAGAGGCGTGAGAAAATATGAAATAGCTCGAAAAAAAGAAAGTGGTATTGGAAAATATTCAATAGCGTCAGGAAACAGAAAAGGCACGAAAAAATGTGAAAAAATGTGAAAAAATGGTGGGAATACACGAAATAACGTGGACCAAAGAAAAAGGCGTGGGAAAATATGAAATGGTGTCATAAATTAGAAATGGGCGTGGGAAATTATGAAAAAGCATGAAAAATATGAAATAGCGTAAGAAAAAAGAAAAAAGCATGGATATATTTAAAATAGCGCGGAAAACAAGAACGGCACCTAGAAAAATATTAAATAGAGTTAGAAAATAGCCATATGAAATAGCATCAGAAAAATGCTATAAGCGTCGTAATATATGAAATGGCGTGGAAAAATTTGAAATAGAGTCGGAAATAAAAGGAATGGCGTCGCAAAATATGAATTATCTTGGGAAAATATAAAATAGCGTTGAACAATATAAAGAGGCGTCGGAAAATGTGAATGGGCATGGACAATATGAAAAAGGGATTGGAAAATTTTAAATGACGTAAAAAAGCAGAAGCGTGCTTAGATATAAAATAGATCGGAAAACATTAAATAACCTTAGAAAACAGAAAAGGCAGCGAAAAGTGGGAAATATGTAAATATGTAAATATGTAAAATGGCGCGAAAGCAAGAAAAACGGGTTGAAAAATATTAAATAGCGTTCAAAAGTAGCCATACGAAATAGCATAGGAAAAATTCAAGAAGCCTCGGTAAATAGGAAAGAGTGTGGGAATCAAGAAAGAGGTGTGGGAAAATATAAAATAGCCTCGTAAATAAAAGGAAGGGACTTCCCAAAATATGAAGTATCTTGGGAAAATATAAACTAGCATAGGAAAATAGAAAGAGGCTTCGGAAAATGTGAATGGACGTGGACAGTATGCAAAACGGATGAGAAAATATAAAAGGGGGTAAAAAAATAAGAAGCGTTGGAATATGTAAAGTTGAACGAAAAGAAAGAGAGGCGTGGAAATACAGGGGGCGTGGTTAAATATAAAATAATTTTGGAAAATATGAAAGGGCGTAGGAAATATAAAAAAAGAGTGGGAAAATATTAAATAGCTTTCGCAAATAGCAAGATGAAACAGAATAAGAAAAATGTAGGAAGCGTCAAAAAATATGAAATGGAGTGGGAATCAAGAAAGAGGCATGGGAAAATATGAAATAGCGTTGGAAATAAAAGGGAGAAACGTGGAAAAATATGAAATATCTTGGGAAAATATAAAACAGTGTGGAAAAATGTGAATAGGCGCCGTCAATATTAAAAACGCGTAGGAAAATGTGAATGGGCGTGGTCAATATGAAATACGCATTGAAGGGTACGAAAGGGCGTAAAAAGGATAGAAGCTTGTGAATATGTAAAATAGCACGAAAAACAAGAAAGGCGTGACTTCGCAAAAAATGAAGTATCTTTTGAAAATATAAACTAGCATCTGAAAATAGAAAGAGGCTTCGGAAAATATAAATGGGCGTGGACAGTATGAAAAACGGGTAAGAAAATATGAAAGGGCGTAAAAAAAGAAGAAGCGTGGGAATATGTAAAATAGCACGAAAAACAAGAAAAGCGTGAACGTTAAGTGGTGGTGGGTAAATATAGAATAGTTTTGGAAAATGTGAGTAGGCGTGGGAAATATAAAAAGAGAGTGGGAAGTATTAAAAAGCTTTCAAAAATACACATATGAAATATAATAAGAAAAATTCGGGAAGCGTCAGAAAATATGAAATAGAGTCGTAATCAAGAATGAGGCGCGGGAAAATACGAAAAAGCGTGGGAATCAAGAAAGGGGCGTTAGAAAATATGAAATATAGTTGGAAATGAAAGGAAGAGACGTGACAAAATATGAAGTATCTTGGGAAAATATAAAATAGCGTGGGAAAATATTAATAGGCGTGGTCAATATTTAAAACGCGCGAGAAAAAATTAAAAGGGCGTAAAAAGGAGGAAGCGTGGGAATATGTAAAATAGCGCGAAAAACAAAAAATGCGTGAACGTAGAGTGGGGTGTGGGTAAATAGAAAATAGTTTTATAAAATATGAGTGGGCTTGGGAAATATATAAAAAGTGTTGGGAAATATTAAATAGCTTTCGAATATACCCATATGAAATATACTAAGAAAAATGCAGGAAGCTTCAGAAAATATGAAATAGAATGGGAAGCAAGAAAGAGGCTTTGGAAAATAAGAAATAGCGTAGGAAATTAGAAAGAAGCGTTGCAAAATTTGAATAGGTGTGGATAAAATAAAACACGCGTGGGAAAATATTAATGGGCGTGGTCAAAATGAAAAACGAGTGTGTAAATAGAAAAGGACTTAAAAAAGAAGCGTGGTATTCCCACGAAAGGCGTGAAAATAAGGGGGGCGTGGGAAATATAAAAAAATAATGGGAAAATATTAAATAGCTTTCGAAAATAGCCATATAAAATATAATAAGAAAAATGCAGGAAGCGTAAGAAAATATCAAATAGAGTGGGAATCAAGAAAGAGGGGTGGAAAAATATGAAATAGCGTGAGAATCAAGAAAGAGGCGTGGTCAATATTAAAAACGCGTGGGAAAATATGAATGGGCGTTTACAGTTTGAAAAATGCGTGGAATATGTAAAATAGCGCGAAAAACAAGAAAGGCGTGAACGTAGATTGGGGTGTTGGTAAATATAAAATAGTTTTAGAAAATATGCGTGGGTTTGGGAAATATATAAAAAGAGTGGGGAAATATTAAATAGCTTTCGAAAATAGCCATATAAAATATAATAAGAAAAATATAGGAAGCGTCCGAAAATATGGAATAGAGTGAAAATCAAGAAAGAGGAGTGGGAAAATATGAAATAGGGTTGGAAATAAAAGGGAGAGACATGGAAAAATATGAAATAGCTTGGGAAAATATAAAATAGCGTAGGAAAATAGAAAAGAGGCGTGGACAATAAGAAATACGCGTGTGAAATATGAATGGGCTGAGTTAATCTGAAAAAAGGCGTGGAAAAATATAAAAGGGCGTAAAAAAGGAAGAAGCGTGGGAATATGTGAAATAGCGTGAAAAAAAAGAAAGACGTGAAGATAGAGTGCACGTGGGTAAACATAAAGTAGTTTTGGAAAATATGAGTGGGCGTGGGAAATATAAAAAGAACGTGAGAAAATATTAAAGAGCTTTCAAAAAAATCTATATGAAATAGAATACGAAAAATATAAGAAGCGTCAGAAAATATGACATAGAGTGGGAATCAAAAAAGAGGAGTGGGACAATACGAAATACCATCGGAATCAAGAAAGAGGCGTGGGAAATCTGAAATTGAGTGGGAATTAAGAAAGAGGC
>JAWWLR010000002.1:73665944-73676908 GCA_035041075.1 Acraspis erinacei
GCCGTTAAAGTGAGTTGATTCATAACCCAAAAAACAGTTTGGAGCTATTCACATCAGAGTGGTCAGAGCAGGGCCACGTGTGCTTTCAACTTTCAATGCGACTATTCTATTGAACGCCATTAAATGACCTAACCTCAACCTGACAGGAGTGCGCAAGCGCATACGTGTTTGTGAAACATTCAAAAGTTTCAGAAACTTTGGTCGCCTTGCCAAAAAATGCATAGTGAAAAAGAGAAGAGTGATATTTTTAAACAGTTATACTGTACTTTTCTACGTTTTTCTCCGGAAGAATAAAGACAAATATTTTTAACATCTACTAAGGAAAAATAAATGACAAAATAGTGTAAAAAATTGGAAATATATATCATTGAAGAAATTTAAAAGGGCGGGAAATTAAAAAAAATAATTAAAAAATTCTTAAACATGTGAAATTGGTTAATTCTCTTCATTTTGCTCCAAAATTTTAAAAAATTCTTTTTTTCTAATAAAAAAATACTTTATGTACATATTAATGCGGAATTAGTTACTTATTTCCTATACAAAATCCTCAAAAATTAATTTTATTTCTACTTACTTCATTAACTTTACTTCGAACCGTATAGATTTGTTTAAAAATTTCCAATAATAAGAGCCCAATAAATAATTCCAACAAAATTAAAAGTTTTGCAACTTATTTTCTTACATTTTTTTTTTAATTTCCCGTAATTTTAAATTTCTTTAATCTCATTTATTTGCACAGTTGTACTATATTTTATGATTTGTTTGTCCCCACGGAATGCTAAAAATATTTAACTTTATTCTTCCGGCAAAAAATGACGAAAATCATAGTAGAACTACCGTAAAATATCACTGTTCTGATTTTCACAATGCATTTGGTAGCAAGTCGGCCCAAAAGGTAATCAGCGCCGTGATTTCGCTTGGTGGCCAGCGGTCAACTCTCATCCTACTTTCTTCTCTGCAAACGGACCGAAATTTCAATCTCACACTTTGTGAACTATGGTTACGATAAAAGCGAATATGGTGACATTTCGACTGCCTGTCAAATGCTTTATTTTCAATCACGAAAAATATATGTTGATCCGCCCACGATAAGTTCAATTATTTTTTTAATGAAATAGTAATAATTGCAATGTTTTTTAAGAAAATCGTGGCCTGATTTCCAGACAGATTTCATTAAGAATTTCCTGTTCTTCGCACTGCTATCAAGCACACAGCAGACGACGCTTTTTCATTGAAAAATTATTCCGAGACAAGTTAAAAACACGAAATTATCTCAATTTTGTGAAAAGTTTATTCGACGAGGTTAATTTTTGTTCCGGTGAAATTTTCGTTGGAAATCGATGTAAAGTTTATCTTGTGTTTTTTTCTGTGCGAACAGTAAGGCAAGGACCCCAAACATTTGTTCGCGCATAAGTTCTGAAAAGTTAAAAAAAAATCTCTTAAGCAATTTTTTCAACATTTCACCCTGAATTTCTGAAGGTTTTTTCTGTGCGAACAATCAGACAAGCACCCCAAACATTTGTTTGCGCATGAGTCCTGAAAAGTAAAAAAAAATGCTTTGAAGCAATTATTAAACATTTCACCTTGAATTTCTGAAGGACACTCTAAGAAATTAAAAACTATCTTCTCGGACGTAAAATTGTCCGCTCTTTCCGATTCCGGTATCAAAAATAAGGGTTCCCGTTTCAAAAACTGACTTTTTATTTTCAAATGAACATGAAAATTAGTCAAATGACTCTTTAAATTGTTCTGATAAGTTTTGTTAAAAGAATTTTTTCGTATTTGACTTGCCAACTGAGATATTACGTGATTCCATTAAAAAGGGCCCGCCCGGTATATTACTTAAAATTCCTAACTAATAAGTCTCACAAAAATTCCAATTGCGTCAAATTACCCTAATCTACATAAAATAACAGTGCCTAACAAGTTGAATTTATTATAACAAGTTTTTAATTTCTGAAATTTTAAGTCAAAATGTATTGAAGAAAAACAGTTGAATTTCCGGCCGCAAAAAATGACTTCCACAAAATAGTTTAATATTTAAAAACTAATTAAATTTCTGACAAATTAGTTGAATTTTTAATCTACAAAGATTCATTGTCAACTAAAAGTTAAAGATTTGAAATAACAAAGGCTAAAAAAGTATATTATTTGATTTCGAATAGAGGAAGAATGGTTAACGGTAATTATAAGAGTAGTTTAGATTAATTTCCGGAAATTTATAGAAATTTTCGGTAATTTATGGTAATTTCAGAGGGAAATATGGTAAATTACCACAAAAAACTCGAAATTCAGTTTTATAAATTTTTATTAATTTCTAGAAATATCTGGAAATTTTCGGTAATTTACGGTAATTTTACCGAAAGATATGGTAACTTACAATACATTACCCAAAGTTCAATTTAAATAATTTGATGAATTTCCGGAAATTTATGGAAATGTTCGGTCATTTATGGTAATTTTTCAGGTTAAAATTGCCCCAAATTCAATTTAAATGTCTATAAATTTCCGTGAATTTATGGAAATTTTCTGTAATTTATGGTAATTTAACAGATAAATATGGTAACTTAACATAAATTACGCCAAATTCCATTTAAAACATTTGATCAATTTCCGGAAATTTTCTGTAATTAAGGCAATTTCAGAGGTAAATATGGTAAATTACCATAAAAACCTCGAAATTCAGTTTTATACATTTTTATTAATTTTTAGAAATATCTGGAAATTTTCGGTAATTTATGGTGATTTTACAGATAGATATGGTAACTTACAATAAATTGCCCAACATTCAATTTAAATACTTTGATGAATTTCCCGAAGTTTATGGAAATGTTCGGTAATTTATGGTAATTTCATAGGTTAATATGGTAAATTACCATCATTTACGGTAATTTTTCAGGTTAATACGGTAACTTACCCTAAATTACCCAACCTTAAATATTTAAAATTTTAATCAATTTCCAGAAATTTATCAAATTTTTTGATAATTTATGGCAATAATAAAGGTAACTTATGGTAACTTACCGAAATTGTCCCGCATTCAATTGAAAAATGTTTATGAATTTCTGGAAATTTTCTGTAATTCACGGTAATTACACAGGCAGATATGTTAGCTTGCCATAAATTACCCCAAAATTCAATTTTGAACATTTTTATAAATTTCTGGAAATTTTCACACATATCCAGACCTTTTCTGTAATTTACAGTAATTTTACCGATTGTTTATGATACAATTTCTACTAAAAGGTGAATCTTCAACCAATAAATTTTGAATACGAAAGCACAAGTTTTGAAAAAAAAGGTTGAGCTTTCAACCGAAAAAAGGACTTCCACAAAATTCTTAAATAATTTTAAGAACTAATTAAATTTTTAAGAAATTAGTTGAATTTTTAATCCAGAAATATCCATTGTCAACCAAATGTTGAAACTTTGAAATAAAAAAGCTTCAAATAATATATTATTAGATTTTGAATAAAGGAAGCATGTTTTACGGTAATTATACGGGTAACTTATGATAACTTTCCATAAATTTCCCCAAATTTAATTTAAATGTCTATACATTTCCGCAAATGTATGGACATTTTCTGTAATTTACGGTAATTTAACAGATAAATATGGTAACTTACCATAAATTACCCTAAATTCCATTTTAAACATTTTATCAATTTCCGGAAATTTATGAACATTTTCGGTAATTTATGGTAAGTCCAGAGGTAAATATGGTAAATTACAATAAAAACTTCGAAATTCAGTTTTATACATTTTTATTCATTTCTGGTAATATCTGGAAATTTTCGGTAATTTATGGTAATTTTACAGATAGATATAGTAACTTACAATAAATTGCCCAAAGTTCAATTTAAATAATTTGAAGAATTTCCGGAAATTTATGGAAATGTTCGGTAATTTATGGTAATTTCACAGATAAATATGAGAAATAACCATAAAAAACTCGAAATAGAATTTCCTGGAAATTTCATTAATTGAATATACAATATTTGACCGTATTCAAGAGATGCAGTTCATAAATATTAAATACAGAATCCTAGATTTTTAATATTTTCACAGAAGTGGTGAAAACAACTATAAAAGTCTTGAACTTGAAAGATGAAAGAAAAATTGTGAATTCATTTTTTATTTTCAACTTTATTTTATGCAAACAATTTTACGGGATTACTTTTACTGCAATATTGAAGTTAAACAATGTTTCCTTTGGTTTATTTATATTTAAAAATATAAGGAAATAATCTAATAAAATAATTTAATATAATCAAAATAAATAAGGATTTAAATATTAATAAATTATACAAATTTAAAAATTTTCAAAATTAAATTTGTATTTCTTTAATAATAAAATTTCACAAATAATTTAATAAATTTGAATATTTAGGAGGTATGGACCAAAACACCCTCTAGACAATTCAATTTTTTTTGAAAATTCATATCTTCATGTTGCAAATTAAACTTTTTTTATGTAAAAATCATCCTTGTAAACTCAATATTCAACTATTTTGTATAAAATTCAACTGATTTTTGAAAAAATCGCCTTTTGAACTAAAAATGATCAATTATTCAATACAAATTTAACTATTCTATTTTTGTTCAAAAAGTGATCTTCACTTTACTAAAAATTCACTTATTTCGTAGCATATTTTTCTTTTTTACTGGGAAAACAATTTTTTTTTGAAAATTCACGGTTTGCCTTGAAAATGTAATAATTTGGTAGAAAATTTAACTTTGTAATAAAGAATTCAACTGTTCTATAGAAAATTAGTTTTGTCTCTATTGAAATTTAATTTTTTTTTAAATTTAACTTTTTAATTTTTGTGTCAGAATTTATTGTTTCAGTTCAAAAATTCAACTCTTTGGTTTTAAATACATCTATTATATTAAAAATTCATGTTTTGGCAGGAAGTCCAAAATTTTGGTAAAAAATTAAATTTTTTTCCTAAAATTGTATTCACTTTGATCAACTTTTTGGTGAAAGTTAAAATAAAATACTTTCTTGAAAATTCATTTCTTGGTTAAAGATTTATAATTTTATTGAAAAATTCCTCTATTTTATAATTAATCTAATGTTTGGAAAATTCCGTCTTTTGGGACTATCAGTTTGTTTTTAAACTTATATAAATCTAAATTTGATAATATTATTGTGAAATGTAGACAAGATTTTTGAATGTTTTACATGTGTCAAAAGAGAATCTAGAAGATTAAAATAGAATAATTGTATTTCACAGAAATAAAATACACAGAAATAAAGTTTCAAGTTAATTTTCTTTTAATCTATTCAAAATTTTTAAAATTCCTAAATATACTTTTAGCTGACTCGAATTTTTTTTAATTTCAAAAAACTTAAAAAATGTAAGGAATAATTTTAAAAATTTTCCACATTTTCCTATGAATTTCACGAAAGTTCCAAAAAAGTTTTAAAAGTTTCCGATTCATCAAAAAAGAATCTAGAAGATTTAAAAAATTTGTATTTTACAGGATTTTACAAAATATCCGGACAAATTTGAGCCTTTTTAAAAATTATTTATGACTTTTAGAACTTTGAAATAAATAAAAAAATATTTGGTAAATTTTCGGAAATGCTTCCCACTTTTACATTTTTTAAATCTATTCAACAGATTTTAAATTTTTTATAATATTTTTATCTGACTGAAATTTGACTTAAAAGTTTGAAAAATGATTAGAAATGGGAGAAAATTACCTTAAAATCTTCCAAATTATCCTAGGAAATAAAATAAAATTTGTTCATTCAATTGAAGCAGTTTAAAATTTTTGTCAATCTCTTCAAATATTTCCAATATTTATAAATTACTCCATTTTTGCTTTTTTCCATTTTTTAACCTGACCAAAGTGTAATATTTTTCTTTAAAATCCTCTTGTCTTTTTCAAAATTGTAGGAAATATTTGAAAGCGTTTAGAAATCTTTTTCAATTTTCTCTCGAAGTTCGTTAGAACAAAATAAAAAATGTTCTCAAAAATCTTAATAAAATTCTTTTTTTAATCCTTTAACATTTTTTAACATTCTCTTATTTTTAAATAACTCAAATTGTTCGTGATTCTTTTTAAATTCTGCAAAATTAGAAAAATTGTTTTAAAATCTTTCAAATTCTTCTTTAAAATTATTAGACAATTTTTTAAAAGACCTTAAAATCTTGCAAATTTTTTAGGCATGTTAAGAAAATTTGTTTATTCAGTTGGAAAATTCAAAAATTGTTTCAAAACTTTTAAACTTTTGGTTTGAATTTTTTGTAGTCCTTATTTTTTTTTTATTTTTTAAAGTTCAAAAATTTTTTTCTCAATATTTTCAAACCTTCTAAACATTTCTTGAATTTAGGCGATTTTTTTCTCTTCATTTTTTAATACTATAAAATTGAAAAATTTTGCTTAAGATCTTCTAGTGTTTAAAAAAATTATAGGACATCCTTTGAAAAGTTTTGAAATCTACATCAATTTTCACTCACAGTTTATTTTTGTAAATAAATTTTTGTTAAATGTTCCCACAAATATTTCAAAAAAAATATGTTCTTAATACTTTCAAAATTGTTAAACCGTGTAATCTTTTTAAATAATTCAGATTTTTTAAGATTTTGTGTTAATTCTGCAAAATGACAAAAAATTGTTTCTGATCCTTTTAGATACAAAATTCCTAAAATATTTAATAATTTTTTATCATTTTTGAATCGTTTCAAAACTTCTAAATAACTCTTGAAATTACTCAAATTTTTTCCTAAATTGATAATTTTCCAATTTGCTCTTAGAATTCATTAAGAAAAAATCATATGCAATTTTCTTACGAATCTTAAGAATATTTTTTTTATTCTCTTGCCACCCTGCAAGACTCCTTTTCACGTAAATCGCCTTACTTTATGTTTGCATGTCCCCTAAATAAATTCACAAAAACAAAATTATTTTACCAAAATTATTTTAAATAGAGGGTTTGGAGGAGGAGGACATTGCATCTATTGGACACTAGTAAAGGGGGGTAGGGGGTGGCATGTTTTGAAGTTTTAGATAAAAATGGTGATTTATGCTCAGATCCTGCAGGATCAAAAATGTAACATGCTTGCCTTGAAATTGGTTTTGATTCTAAATTAAAAAATGTTCCATTTTTTAGATTTAGAAGAGGAGGAAATAATTAAGGAAAATTAAAAAGACTCTTAAAGAGCAGAGAGAAAAATGAAGTTAGTAAGAAGTTAGTAAAAGTGATAAGGATAAGTAGTCTAATTAGAAGCAGCCGGAAGTAAAAAATAAATAAGGAAAATGGAGATAAGGAAAAGTTGATGAAAAAAATATAGAAGAAAAAATAATAAGTCTACTGAGATGCGTAATAAAAAATAGGAGAAACATGAAAGGTGCGACGAGAAGGCGCGGACGAAACAAAAAGTTTAGAAGGTTGTCAATAAGGAGATAAAAAGTAGAAAAAGAGAAAAACAGGATATTGAGAAGATAGCATGAAAAACTCCAATTGCTAGGAGAGGTGGAGAAGAAAGTTAGGAAAGGAGGTGAGAATGAAAGCAGGAAAATAAGGAAGAGCAACTATAGGTAAACTTCCAAACAAAGTGCAGGAATATGGAGCAGAAGAAATAAAAGAATGGATATGGAGAGTGTGTATTACGGGACGAGGGTGTAGAGGAATGTAGAAGAGAAGGGAGGCCATAGTTGTGGAAAGAAGGGGTGTACTAATAACAAAAAGAAATGAAAAGGAGAAAGATGTTTAGGGAAGGAGAATATGGTTATTTGATGCTCTTATTTGGGCGGCATTAGGCTATCGAGCAGAGATGCGGTTAAAGAAGGAAAGGGAATACATTGAGATCACAACATAAGTTGTTGTTAACGATGGTAAATAATAAAAATCTGGACCATTAACCATTGTCACAACCTTGATCATCACATCTTCTTAAATTACAAAAGAAGTATGTTAGGCTTGAAGTTAGACTTAGTTTAGGATCAGATTGAAGAACATCCGTATAGTGAAAGAAGAAGCACCAATCTTTTAATTGGGTACTAAAGTAGTAAAGAAGGCATCGGAGTTTAAGGGAAAGCTAAGCAAGACAAAAGAAAAGAAGATAGCAAACAAGTTTTCGATGTAGGTAGAAGAGAGGAGACGGATGGTAATTAACGAGATGGGGAGAAGAAAGGAAATAGTTCTTTATGAAAAGTTATATAGGAGATGTGGTTGGTGTAAAGTATAAAGCCTTCGAGAAAGGACACTGGGAATGACAATCAATAGTAGATGTGAAATGATTGAGAAATCATAATATTATAAATGGAATAAAATAATAAGGAACGACTGGAAAGAAAAACAATGGTTATAGAAAAGAATGAAAAAGATGATCAAGATTTAGGTTGGGAAGGCATTAGAGGAAGTGGAATCATTGCATTAGTTATAGGAAGGATCCAGAAGAGAAATTGAAAATAAGCGAAGCTGATAACGATATGTGATCAAGATTTTAGGAGAATAATGATTTAATGAGGTATGTCTAAAACAATTAGAAGAGGTTCAATGATTGAGAAACCACAATATTACAAATGGAATAAGATAATAAAGAAGTATTATAAGGCGCTGAAGTATATTAGTGAAGTATATAAGGTGTTCAGAAAAAGGATGGCTATAGAGAAGATGGAAAATATTATCAATATTTAGATTGAGAAGGTAAGAGAGGAAGAGGAATCACTGAATTAAGTACAAAGAGGATGTAGCAAAGGAATTGAAAATAAGGGAAGCTGGCAACAAAAGGGGTTCAAGATTTTAGGAGAGTAATGATTGGATGAGGTATATATAAAAAAAATTAGAAGAGGCTCGATTATTAAAAAAGCACAATATTATAAATGGAATAAAATAATAAGCAATTAGTACAAAGCTGTTCAGAAAATTTATGGCTATAGAGAAGATGAAAAAGATTATCAGTGTTGATATTGGGAGGGGATGAGTGGAAAAGGAATCATTGAACTAGGAATAGGAAGAATGTAGGAGAGGGATTGAAAATAAGGGACGCTGGAAAGGAAATGTTTTACAGATTTTAGAAGAATATGATTGGGTAAAGTGTGTATGAAACAATTAGAAGAGGCTCATTGATTGAGGATCTACAGGATAGTAAATGGAATAAAATAATAAGGAAGGAGTACAAAGGTTTTTAGAAAAAGGATGGCTATAAAGAAGATAAAAGATTTACAGTATTTAGAATGAGAAGGCAAAAGAGGAAGAGGAATCATTGAATTAGGTATAAGAAGAATCTAGGAAAGGGATTGAAAATAAGGGAAGCTGGCAACAAAAGGGGTTAAAGATTTTAGGATAGTAATGGTTGGATGAGGTATATATATTTAAAAAGAATTAGAAGAAGCTCGATTATTAAAAAATCACAATATTATAAATGAAATAAAATAATAAGCAATTAGTGAAAAGGTGTTAAGAAAAGAGATGGCTTTAGAGAAGATTGAAAAGATGATCAGTATTGATATTAGGAAGGCATCAGCAAAAGAGGAATCATGGAATTAGGTATAGGAAGAATTTAGGAGAGAAATTGAAAACAAGAGAAGCTGGAAACGAATTGTGTTAAATATTTTAGGAGAATAATGATTGGATGAGGTGTGTATGGAACAATTAGAACAGGCTGAAAGTTTGGGAAACCAAAATATTATAAATGGAGTAAAATAATAAGGAAGGAGTGCAAAGGTGTAAAGAAAAACAATGGCTATGGAGAAGATAAAAGATGATCAATATTAAGATTGGGAAGGCAAGAGAGGAAGAGGAATCATATTATTAGGTATATGAAGGATCTAGGAGAGGGATTGAGAATAAGGGAAGCTGGAAACGAAATGTGTTAAGGATTTCAGGATAGTAAGAATTGGACGAGGTGTGTATGCAAGAATTAGAAGGGGCTCAATGATTGAGAGTCCATAATATTATAAATGGGATAAAATAATACAGATGTAGTACAAAATGTGTTCAGAAAAAGGCTGGCTATAGAAAGGATGGAAAAGATTATCAAGATATAGATTGGGAACGAAAAAAAGGAATCGTGAAATCAGGTATAGGAAGGATCTAGGAAAGGAATTGAAAATCAACGAAGCTGGTAACGAAATGTAATACAGATTTTAGAAGAATATGGCCTCGATGATGTGTATATGAAAAAATTAGAAGAGGCAAAACTAACCAATAATATTGAATAAAAGAGTAATCGACAAAAATAGCAAAGTTGAGTTAGAGGAAAAGCTTAGAACCTGCCTAAATTAAAAAGTAATCCCAAGTTAATCAATATTTCCTTTTGCAATTTAAGATTGTTCCTTAAAATTGGCGACTATTGGCGACCTTTATCTCTCTCTTCATACTTTTCTGCATCATTTGTTCCCTTGGCAAGGAAACCGAGTCAAATCGAGACAATACGTTACACGTACTAGCGGAAGGAAGATCGTTTGGGACGAGGATGCTCTACGAAGGGTAACACACGACCTGTCGTTCTAGAGCTCTAAATTAGGACGGCCGAATTACCAGCCGAGGTCGAGGAGGAAAGAGTCTTTTTCTTTGTTTTCTTATCGAAGAAGGGTTGCCGAAGTCGACTGTAAGGCGCTGCGAATCGTGTTGGAAATAGTGAATCACTCCCAACCGTAGCCAATCTATATCGCCTGTCTCCGTCATATTTCTTTCCACTCACCAACCCACGTTGCGGTTTCGGCAGAGGCAGAACGATATCGACAGAACGATATCGACTACCTAACGGAAGCAAAATGTAGAACCGATAGCACGTGGGAAATATTACGCTCAACTTGTAGAATGGAAGGCGCTTTGCGATATTTTTGGATCATTAGCTTTGCAATCAGTCAAGTGTCTTCAAATCAGAGTAAAATCCAGATTTAGGGTCCGTGTTAGGGTTGATGGTGACCATAAATCAAGAGTCTCGGAATTTTCTTGTCTCTCTCCTGTTTCTTTCTCGGGTTTGTCACTCCTGAGTTAACAC
>JAWWLR010000002.1:73677306-73687513 GCA_035041075.1 Acraspis erinacei
GAATTTTCTTGTCTCTCTCCTGTTTCTTTCTCGGGTTTGTCACGCCTGAGTGAACACTGCACATCACCCCCGTAGCTCTTCTCATCCATCCCCGCTGCCTGGTGTCAATTCTCGGAAACACTGAATCCAGAATCACTATATCCAGATTCGACTGTATTCTTTTTTTGGGGATAAGATTTCACCGCCAAACGATTTAATATTTAGGTATACTTTTTGCTTTAAGGGGTAGCCTAAAGTTCTCCCAAAACCAGGGAAATAAGGCTACTTTTCACAAAAAATAGGGGAATAAAAGGGGAGGGGGGTAATTATTTTGAATAAAATGTATGTCAATACCGGATCATTAATTCGATACGAAGCGATTTTAATTCCGAAAAAGAGAGACAACGTTTTTAAAAGACAGTTAAATTTTCAAACTAAAAAGTTAAATTTTTGAGAATAAGGTATACCTTCAACCCAGAAAGATGACTTTTTTACCATAAATGATCAATATTCTGCGAAAGCTAAAAAAGGAAATTTTAACATAATAGTTGAATCCTAAGCCAAATAGACTTGTAAATAGATGAATTTTTAACATGGGCAGATGAATTTTAATAAAATAGTTCAATTTTCAACTAAAAAAGTATTTTTTCAAAACCGAAAATGTAATTTTCAAAATTCTCAGGTTACGAAATGAACGTTGAAACCGAAAAAACTTTTTATACTGTTGAATGAAACAAAAAAAAAATTCTTTAACCAAATTGTTTCATTTTCTGCCACATTGTTAAACTTTTCAGCTAAACTGACGAACCTTCTACAAAGCAAATCGATTTTTAACTAAAATTATCAGTTGATTGTAGCAATATTTTAAAAAGTTGGTTCGAAGTTTTGAAATTTTGTAATTTTTAATAAAAAATTAGAATTGAATCAAAAAGAGTTGAATTTCCAAGCGAAAAATAACTTTTTTTAAAACAGTTAAATTTTTAACCCGAAGATTTGAATCTTCAACAATAAATATAATTTTCGACTCAAAAGATAAATTTTCTTCCATA
Organism: Acraspis erinacei; assembly: GCA_035041075.1. Lineage (NCBI taxonomy): Eukaryota > Metazoa > Arthropoda > Insecta > Hymenoptera > Cynipidae > Acraspis > Acraspis erinacei. The sequence goes on from JAWWLR010000002.1 coordinate 73,678,335, forward strand.
AATGATGAATTTTCCATCAAAAGATGAAGTGTAGATAAAATAGTTCAATCCTCAACCAAATAGATTTAGTTTTAATTGAGAAACATGAATTTGCAAAGGAAATTGTTGAATCGTCAACAAATTAAAAAACTAAAATTAAATTTAACACTTAAATTTTCAGTTCAAAAGGATTAATGTTTTACCAAGAACAATATCTTTTCTACCATAAAAGATGAATCTTTAATCAAAAACGAGAAAATTTGAAGAAAAAAAAACAGTCACATTTTCAACTAAACGGGAGCAACAAAATACTCAAACTTTGCACACAAAGAAGACTAAAAACTAAACAAAAACAGTTAAATTTTCTAACAAAAAATAAATATTTCTTGAAGACAGTTGAATTTTTAACCCGAAAATTTTAATCTTCGACAAAAAAGTCCATTTTTAACCTAAAATATGACTTTCATCCGTAAATTATTTTAAATAAGGAAAATAAATTTTCCAGCAAATAATTGATCTTTCAGATAAAAAATTCTTTTCTTTAGCTGAAACGGAATTTTCTACATGTTTAGTTAAAAAATGACTATTTAAATCAAATGAAATTTTCAACCTGTTAAATTAAGCACAAAATAAACTACTTTGTATCTAAATTGTTTAATTTTCTACCAGATTGTTGATTAATTGTACCAATTTTTTTAAAGTAGTTAAGCTTTAATCCAATTATTTTATTTTTTAACAAGAAAATATTGATTTTCAACGAAACAGTTAAATTCTTAAGCAAATAGATTTAGTTTGGATTGCAAAAGATAAGTTTAAAATCAAATAGCTGAATCTTCAACTAAAATAGTTTGTTTTTTTAAGATAAATAGAATTTTCAGTCTAAAAACTGAAATAAGAAAAAAATTTTAACCTACTGAATTAAACAAAAAAAGACGCATTTTTTAGCAAATATAAAGATACTGAATAAACACGATTTTTTTCTTTTTTGAAAAGACAAATGACGAAAAATTTCAATTAATTGTGCTTATAATAAATAAAAGGGCAAACATTGATTTTAAACAGGGTCAACAAATTTAAGTTTTTGGATGAGCACCTAAGGAGGTTTGTCAGGCATTTAGGAATGTAGCGGGCATTTAGGGAGGATGGTCAGATATTTAGAAATCATTCGGGAATATACATAGGTCATGCCCTACTAAGAGCGACTTTTAATCATTTAGGGAGGTGGGGTGGGCACTTAAGGAGCTAGAGGTCATTTGAAGGGTTTGTGAACAGATAAGGAGGTAGCAGGCATTTAGGGAGGTAGCAGGAATTTATAGAGTTCGGCGGGGCGATAAGAAATAGCAGCCAGGCATTTAGGGAGGTAGCGGAAATTCAGGGAGGTAGCAGAAATACATATAGTTTGAAGTGGGAATAAGAAATATCAGACGGGGATTTAAGGAGGTCGCCGGCTCTTAAATACGTTAGGCGGCAATTGAGGAAGTTAGCGCGAATTTAGGAAGTAGCGAGCATTTAGGAAGGTGGATATTCAGGGAGGTGGCAAGAATCAAGAAAGACCGGCCAGGATTTAGAAAACGTCAGATATTAATGTAGGAAGAAATAACGGAGGATAGCTGGGTATTAAGGGGGACCCCGCGAATTAAGGAAGTGTGGTTATGTATTAGAAAATGCCAAGCGGGCATTTGGAGAGGCATCAGACACAAAAATATGCTATCCCTTTTTGTTTTCAGCATCAGGATGTTATAGCCCAATCAATAATTTATATTGTTACAGGATGTTGGTATGACTCGTACTGAGCGATCGATGATTCATTGGCGGTGGCCAGTCAATCCTCTTCTTATAACCGAGCCTGTGCTTTCTGATACTCATATTTCTAGTCTTCTGACGAGAGGAAGTCAAGCACCCTTGGCGAACGATCGCCTTTGTTCGAGGCTCTCCTTTTCCTCTTTAGAATGTCTATCCTATAAGACAACATTGCTCTTCCAGCCATATTGCTTCCCTTCGGCGTTCGGCAATCCCAGGGTCTCTATGAGCCTATGTCTTCATGATGTCTTGGATAGTTTTATATTTAGAAGAAGTACAGCAGCTTGCTTACTGGACGCAAAAAATATAGATTGTGATTCAAACCACTCCCACGTTTCTGATTGATCGATGAGGGTATATCAACAGTAGCCACTCCGTCCTCTCCTCTAGGAATGGCTCCACTTAGTTTGTTGAAGTGGTATCGAGATAACTTTGCAAACAGGAGATTTAGGGTTTCATAGAGGGAGAGAGAGAGTAGAAGTTTCTCATCAGAAATACTTTGTGAATGTTTAAAAGACACCAGATTTTGTGGTGTCTCCTGGTGAGCGATCGATGGTTAATTGGCCGTTGGTATAGTCCATCTTCTTACGATCAACCCTGGTCTTTCTAATCCTCACATTTTTAGTTTTTGAGACCACTGAAGTGCGAGGAAACCTTTGGAAGACGATCGCTTTTTACTTGCGACTCTGCTTTTCCTTTGTAGAATTTTTATACTACACGAGTACATGGTACTTCTAGCCATATTGCGTTACTCAGTCTTTACGAGCTGATGTCTTTATGTGATCTGGACTACTTGTAAATTGAAATAAGTTCAGCAACGTGCTTGCTGGCCGCTATAAGGATACAGTGTCGTTCCGATCACTCCAACGATTCTGGTTAATCGATAAGATCTTACCTATAGTAGCCACCTCATACCATCAGCTAGAAACGGTTCTCCTCAGTTTGTTGAAGTGGTCTCGAGAGAACTTTGGAAATTGGAAATTAAGGCGATCCAAAAGGCAGTAGTAGTTTCTCATCCAGAATACTAAGTTTTTTCTTAAACACACTGAACTAGCTGCTAGATGTTGTGGCGTCTCGTGCTTAGCGATCGATTTTGTATTGGTGCTTGCTATGGTCCATCTTCTTATGGATGAACCCTGTGATTTTTTATCCTCATATCTTTAGTTTTCAGACAACTAAAGTTCGAGGAAACTCTTAGCGGAAGATTGCCTTTTACTCGAAGCTCTCCTTTCCTTTGTAGAATGTTTACCCAATATGACAACATAGTACTTTTAGCCATATTCCTTCCCTTCAGCTCTCAGCCATTCTAGAATCTTTACAAGCTGATGTCTACATGGTCTCTGAAATACGTGTACATTGCGAAAAGTTCGAAAACTTGCTTCCTGTTTGCAAAAAGTATAAAGCGACATTCCGATCACTTCCACGTTTCTGATTAATCGATGAGGGTTTATCGATAGTAGCCACCTCATCCTATCCGACGAGAGTGGCTCAACCTACTTTACTCCAGTGGTGTCGTGACAATCTTGAAAATAGGAGATTAGGGCGATCCGAGAGAGCAGAAGTTTCTGCTTCAAAAAAACTTTATAAATGTTTGAAAGACACTGACAGCGTCGAGTGCAGCAACGATTGGGGATGAGTTTCCTAACTTGCAAAACATTTCTCTCTTGACTGGATGGCTCGCTTCAGTAAGTAAAATCGATTATTTTCAAATACTGAAATGCAGCAGCAGGAAGTTTTGCGAGAGTTATGGTTTAGTACTTTAAAGTTTTTTGGGAACTGGATTAAGAAACGGAAAGGAGCAGAAAGGAAGAAGAACGACCCAGAAGAAGTGATGTTATTAAAGAATCCACAGAGGTCCATACCGAACGGTCTAAAGTAATACCCAAAGAATTAATATTTTATAAAGAACAGTTTGCAATAAAAGTGTGCTTCCTAAAAATAATTAATTATAATAATAAAAAGTAGAAAATAACCGTTTCAATTCAGAAAAAGATTATAACCCCAAATTTTCTTTCTTCAAGCTTAATAAAAATTTTATATATACAAAGTGTCCCTATTCCAATTAAGAAATTAATTTAAAACAAAAATTCCCTTTTTCAATTTAGAAAAAAAATTATAAATACTAAAATTTTTTTAATCCAGATTTATAAAAAGAACAAATAATTCACATCTGAATAAAAATGTTTAAAATAAACAATTTGACCTCTTTCAACAGTCCAGTTTGTTTTACAATAGTTTTCTTCTAAAATTATTTTAATACCCCGGAAAATTTTCGCACCCATACGAACTTTTCACTTTTTTTCTACATTTTTTTTCTTTTCATATTTTTTTCTTTTTACGTCCTTTAAATACAAAAAATTAAATTTTTTTAAAATTAAAAATCATTCCTATTAGTTGAAAAATCTTAGAAAATATTCAAAACGTACAGTTATTCCTATAGAAACACTGAAATGAGATTAGGAATTCGCAAGAAAGTTTTTTCCTTTATTCAGAATTTTTCTAAAACGTGCAAAAAAAGTTTTGGAAAAAATTAAATATGGTTTAGAAATTGAATGATTTTTATTTCCTTTTTTGATTTTCCTTATTTAAATCAGAAAAAAATGAAAAGTTCGAAAAAAATAAGAAAGTTTCCTCTTTCAAATTAGAGAAAAAAATTACAACCAAAATTTGGTTTCTTCTATCTAAATTAAAATATTATTTAAAATATTAAAAATAAAAAAATTCTTTTTTACAATTTTTTTAACAATCCCTTCTGGAAATTCGAAAAAAATAAACGTAATAATAAAAATTAAATTTAATTAAACGTTAAAACTGTTTGTCTTGCAGTTTAGAATGAAATTTATAGCCAAAAATTGTATTCCTTCCAATTGGATAAAAACAGTTAAAATAAAAAATGTCCCTCTTTCGATTTCGGAAAAGATTTCAAATCAAAAATTAATTCTTTTCATGATAAATTAAATTTAAGGAATAAACAATCTGTCCCGCTTGAACTAATTACAAATAATAATGAACATATTTTAAGCAAAAAATTCCCTTATACAATTTCGAGAAAAAAAATTAAAGTCTACACTTTTTTTCTTCCAACTGAATAAAAATATTAAGTATAAAAACCTGTCTCTTACAATCTAGAAAAAGAACTTAAAATATGAAATTAAACTTTTTGAACTCAAAAGAGTTGAAAAACGAAATTTTTAAAAATGAAGTGGTGTTACTTGATACCAAATCGGCGAATTCGAAGTGATTAGCATTTTTTTATTTATTTACCAATATAAAAATTCTAGTACTGAAAATTTTTATGAATTTCCAAGGTAGAAATTATTTTTTAATTCCCTTCTCCAAATTAGGAAAAAATGGAAGTGAAATTTCCTTGATTTTAGATCAATAAAAATATTTAAAATACAAAAATTACCTCTGCCAGTTAAAAAAAATTAATTAAAATGCTATAAGTTGTAACTAAAATTTAATTAAAATGTAAATGTAATTAAAATTTAAATGAAATTAAAATCGTAAAATTTGTCATGCAGCTGAGAATCAAATTAATACCAAACATTGTCTGCATTCCAATTCAGTAAAAATGGTTAAAATAAAAAATATTCCTCTTTCTATTAGGAAAAGATTGAAAATAAAAAATGTATTACATTCCTCATAAATAAAATGTTAGAAACAAAGAATCTGCTAAAAATTAAATATTGTTATAAAATCGGTGAGATTTAACGTGAATTATTATTATTTTTTATTACAATTTATTTTTTTATTAAAAATTATAAAAATGTTTGCGCTAACTAATTTATGAATCACAAAATCCGATGTTTGAATTTTTTAAAAGCTCTCTTCCCCAAATTAGAAAGAAAATAAAAATAAAATTCCCTTGACTCCAGACAAACAAAAATTTTTGAAATACCATTAATTACCTCTCCTAGTTAAAAAAATAATAAATTGAAATGGTAAAAATTTAAAAATTTCGTATTGCAGTTCAGAAGCAAATTAAGTACCAAAAATTTTCCTCCTTAAAGTTAGATAAACATTGTTAAAATAAAGAAAAATTCCTCTTTCTATAGGAAAATATTGAAAATAAAAAATGTATGGTTTTCATCATAAATAAAATGTTAGAAAGAAAGAATCTGCCCAAATTTAACTAAATTAAAATATCAACTAACATTTTAAAAAAAATTCCTTTGATGTAACTCAATAGAAATGCTGAAAATAGACAAATTCAGTAAGAAATACATATTTCTATTTCTCACTCTGAAATCTTAGCTTGAAATTTCCAAAACAATAGCTTTCGGAATCTTTTCATTATTTCTCTATCTCTGACTTTTAAATGCAAATTTTTTAAATTAAAACTCGAACTCGGTCGACATTTTCATGCTTCTTAGCCGTTACAGGCCTGTTCGAGCGAGGCTAGGTTAGTACGACCACTTTTAAATAAACGAAATCACTTTTTAATTTGATGATCACCCATAAACTCATCATGACATTCTTTCCCAATCATAAGGATGGTTTCCCTAAATGAATGTCCAAGTTTTTGGCAACATTGGAGGAAAAATCGTTGCTCAGTGTGTTCCGTCATCTTGAAATGTGAAACGTACGTAGCTAGGATTTTACGCAACTGCGTACACTAGTCGACTGAAGATTCGTACGTGTTTTTCACTTAGAAAGGGACCTCACAGAGGTTCACCCTACATTATCAATTCCTTTTTTTGGACAACAGGACAACTAGGTGCAAAGTTAGAGCATCAGGTTAGATACTTTCCGGACAGACCTCATATCTGTTTCATCAGAACCCTTAACTTTGGTGCACCTTGTCATTGGGTTTTACCGAGATCAAGTCCTTTTATTTGGAAACATCGATTGCCTAGTCGTGGTTAAACGCAAATCTTCCGCTTTAAGTGCAGATCTTTAAGAGCATAGGGGGAAGGGATGAGCGCTAGAGACCCAGAGTGAAATAAGGTTTCGTTAGTTCAATATGGCAACGAATGATTCCCAATCCTGGCTTCAAGCCAGACTCCTTCCGGACGGTTAAACCGAAATAAAAGACTCAGTATTGAGAATTTGCCGAAAGCAAATGCCCGGTCACGCTCTAGCGATCTCGTTTCAAGCAAAGGAATTCCACGACCGAAGGGACACGCTTTCAGGGTTTATGGTGAACGATAAAACAGCAGGTTCCGGTTCTGGTTAGCACGCTCGCGTTGACTTTCATTATCTGATTTCCACGTCTTGACTCTATTCAAACTCCCGCAGCATTGCTGGGGTTTGAATCTATCCATTAGAGCGAAAATTGTAGTTGTGTAGTTCGACATTAGAAAGAAGAAGATTAAAATTTAAAGAATTATTCGAAGTTGGCGCCGCAAGTCTACGAAGAGACGAATCTTAGCTTACTGAGAAGTTCATCAAATCTTTCCCTTCCATAGTTTCCCTCCGCGACTTTCCTGCTTACCCGCCTTACCCTTCTCACCAACCTTCTAGAACTTTCTCCTCCTCCCTCCTCTCATTCCTCCTTTCGAAGCTTTCCTAACGATCACTTTTGTTATGTTCTACCCTTTGCCAATCCTTACTGTCTCTCTTATACTCACACAAATTTTAAAAAATTTTATCTACTTACCTTCCTACTTATCCCTTGTTTCCCTAAGTGTTGCTCCAGTTACCATCCTACTTTCACCAGTCCTTGGCACCCCGATTCTACTGATCCTAATTTATTATAATTTCCTCTGCTTAACCTTCAACTTTGCCCTTACTTCCCTAACTATTACTACCGTTACTCTCCCATACTTCGCCAGCCCATACTGCCCGTCTCCCAATCATCTTTATTTCTAATAATTTCCTCTGCTTCCCTTCCTACTTTGCCCTCGCTTCCCTAACTATCAATCCGGTCACCTTCCAGCCATTCGCCAGTCCTTTCTGTTCCTCTCTAACTTACCCTAATTTCTAATCACTTCCTCTACTTCACGGACTGCTTTGCCCTTACTAACCTAACTATTTGTCCCGTTGTCCTCCTACATTCAATATTCCTTACTGCCGCTCTCCTACTGATGCTGATTTAGAATCATTTCTTTTACTTCCATTCCTACTTTGCGCCTGCTTCACTAACTGTTAGTCACGTTGCCCTTTACCATTCACCTCTCCTTACTGCATCTATCCTACTGATCCTAATTTCTAATTATTTCCTCTACTGCCTATTATACTTTGCCCTCGCTTCCCTAGTTATTAGTCCCGTTGCCCCCTACCGTTCACCGGTCGTTACTACTCATCTCCTACTGATCCTAATTTCTAATCATTTCCTCCACTTTCCTTGCTACTTGGCCCTTGCTTCACTTATTATTACTCCCGTTACCCTTTACCGTTCACCAGTCCTTACTACCCCTCTCCTACTGATTCTTATTTTGAATAATTTCCTCTATATCCCTGTCTATTTTACCCTTACGTCCCTAACTAGTACTCCCGTTGCTCTCTCACAATTCTCCAGGCCTTACTATATCTTTTCTACTCATCTTAATTTCCAATAATTTCCTCTGCTTTCCTTCCTACTTTGAACTCACTTCCGGAACTGTCAATCCCGTTACATTCCTACTATTTCCCAATCCTTACTGCTCCTTTCCTACTCACTATAATTTCTAATCATTTCCTCTACTTCATTTTCTACTTCACCATTGCTTGGCTACTGTAACTTTTAATACCTTTAGCCTCCTAGCGTTCAGCAATCCCTACTGCGTCTATCTTACTGATCTTAATTTATAATCGTTTCCTCTACTTTCCTTCCTACTTTGCCCTTGCTTCCCTAAATGTTAGTCCCGTTGCCCTTTACCATTCAAAAGTCCTTACTTCCCCTCTCCTAATTACTATAATTCCTAATAACTTACTCTACTTCTCTTCCTACTTTACCCTCACTCCCCTTACTATTATTCCCGTTCACCAGTCCTTACTGCCCCTCTCCTTCTTATTTTGCCCTTACTTGCATAACTATTACTCCAGTTACCCTCCTACCATTCGCTAGTCTTTACGGCCCCTCTCCTACTCATTATAATTTCTAATAATTTCTCCTGCTTCAGTTCCTACTTTGCCCCTTCTTTCCTAACTATTAGTACCGCTACCTTCCAGCCCTTCACCAAACCTTACTCTCTCTCTCCTATTCCTCGTAATTTCTATCGATTTCCTGTCGTTTCCTTCCTACTTTTCCCTCGCTTCCCTAACTATCAATCCCGTTACCTGTCCACTTCTTCTCTATCCTTACTGCTCTTCTCCTGCTAATATTAATTTATAATCATTCCCTCTAATTCCTTTCCTACTTTTCGCTTACTCCCCTAACTATTAGTATCGTTACCCTCCTACTTTGCAACAATCCTAACTACCCCTCTCCTACTGATCATACTTTCTACTCATTTCCTCAACTTCCCTTCCTACTT
>JAWWLR010000002.1:73704922-73717158 GCA_035041075.1 Acraspis erinacei
TTCACCTGGATCCCTTCCTACTCTGCCCTCGCTTCCCTAACTATCAATCCCGTTACCTTTCCACTCTTTCACAATCCTTAATGCGCCCATCCTACTGATCCTAATTTATAATCATTTCCTCTAATTACTTTCCTAATTTTCGCGTGCTCCCCTAAATATTAGTGCCTTTACCCTCCCACCTTTCACAAGTCCTTACGACCCCTCTCCTACTGATCGTCATTCTAATCGTTTCCTCTACTTCCCTTTCTATTTTGGCCTTACATCCCTAACTAGTACTCCCGTTACTTTCCTACCCGTCGCCAGTTCTTTCATTCCCTCTCCTACTCATTTTCATTTTTAATTATTTCCTCTGCTTCCCTTATTACTTTGCCCCCGCTTCCCTAACTATCCATCCTGTTACCTTCTCTCTCTTTCCCAATCCTTACGGCTGTTCTCCTACTCACTCTAATTTCTAATAATTTCCTCTACATTCCTTTCTATCTTTCCCTCACTCCTATTTCTTTACATGTCGTAATTACCCCTCACTTCTCCTGTTTTTTCAGCCCTCTTTTTTCTCACTTCCTCTAATTTACCTCCTCTCATTACCTTTCACTTCCTTATAATTTGCTCGATTTTTCTTATTTCTTAACAATAGATAAGGGTGCGTTCACATATTACGTATCACTAAAAAGGGGCTGGTATAACGTCCAACAATTTCAATCCGTAAAGACATATGAAAAATAATAATTATTGACACAACCAAATTTGGCAAATGAATTTTCAACCAATTAGTAGAATTCTCAAGCAAAAATTTTTTTTTTGAGAAGACAGTTGATTTTTCCAACCGAAAATTTAAATGTAAGAAAAGAAAGTTTATTTTCAGCCAAGTGTTATATAATTTCAAAAAAAAGGATGAACTTTCAACAAAAAAGTTGAATATTGGACAAATCAGATGAGCATTATGCTAGAAATGGAATTTTCGGATTTTCAATTTTAAGAAATGATTTTTCAACAAAAACGCATTATAAACCACTTACATTCAACGACAAGGGTGATTTTTTTAGTTTTAGAAAATGGTTGACTTTCTAACCGACAAAAAGAAAACTCAACCAGTTTAATTCAATTAGAAAAGGGGATTTTTAACAAACTAGTTCAATCCTCAAGCAAACTGACATAGAAAAATAAATTTGGTAACAAAAGGATAGTTGAATTTTCAGAACAAAATGTGGGCAAAAAAACGAATTATTAACAAAATAGATACATTTTTTTCTTTAATAATGTAATTTTTCTATCAAGATAGTAAAATTTGCAACCCACAATATGAAACCTTAAAAAAAGTCAATTTTCGACAATAGTTTAATTTTGTACCAAATTGTGGATTTTTTAATAAAAACAGGTTGATTTTAGATGTCCATTTTCAACCAAAAATGAAATGGATACATTTTTATAGAATAAAATTAATTTTCAACCAGAAGATAACGAATTTTCAGAAAAATAGTTCCATTTTAATCAAAACAGATGATTTTTTTATCTAAAACGACGAACCTCGAAAAAAATGAGTTTTGCAAAAAAGATGTCAACTTTCAACCAAAAAAGATTGTAGTTTGAATGAGAGACGAATTTCTAGCAAAATACATGAAATTTCAACAAAATTTACGAACTTTTAACTCGAAAATATCAACATTCAATTTTCGAAATCAATTTTTAACAAAAAAGGAAATAGTTACATTTTCAGCCAATAAAATTAAGTTTTAAATAAAAAAAATTAAAAAATTCCGCAAAGGCTTGCAATTTTTAACCAAAGAGATGAATTTTGATCTAAAATGACGAATCTTGAAAAAATATGAATTTTTAAGAATAGAGTTCAACATTCAACCAAATATTTGAATTTTCACCCCGAAAAAGTATAGTTTCTAAACAATCAAGTAAGAGTGAATATTTTACCCCAAAAAGATTATATTTTGAATAAAAAACTAATTTTTAGAAAAATACATGAATTTTCGATAAAATTTAAGAATTTTGAACCATAAAAGATTTATATTCAATTTTAAATATAAATTTTTAACAAAAAGGGACATGGTTTTTTTCGGTATATAAAATTAATTTTCAAAGAAAAGAAATGAATTTTCAGCAAAATACTTCAGTTTACTTCAGTTTTTAATCAAAGCGAGTATTTTTTATCTGAGTTGACGAATCTTAATTAATCGGTATTTTATTTATGTATACATAAGGCGATACTATTTTTTTAAACACTTGTTGATTACAATAATAATTGTTTACTGTAATCACAACGTTCTTAACAATTTTCAAGTTAGTTATTGGCATTTGATTGCATTGAAAAAATCAAGTTTTTCCCTTCAGAAACAGCCAACTAGTGCATTTGTTAACTAATGTAGTTTAAACAATTAGCAATTGTTATTTGGTGGCCAAATACTATGCTTATGTTTTATATCCAATTAAAATGTGACCGATTCTACAGATAAAACTTTATTTATTCTATCCAATATACCTAATTTGGATATTTGTTTATAAAAGTTGCTTTTAAATTAATAAATTATTTATTAGCTTTAATTGATCAAACTAAAAAACTCTTTTGGTCCACAAATTATTCAAATTTACTGCGAATGAAGTGACGAATCGGCGTCAATTAACACGAAAAAATTTCCATTCATTTATTTGTTTATAACAAATGCGAATATTTTTTTAGCAATTGCATTGCTATTGGAAATATTTGTTTGATAGTTTCTTTCAGTTTTCTAGGTTATTTTGATTTATTCAAAGCATCTTTTTTAAACTGGCAAACCTCAAAAGTTAAATTAGAAAAAAGAATTCATTAAAAAAATAATAATAAAGGAAAATTTAAAAATCGGCCATGACAGTTCGATGCGAAATTTTACTAGCTTTCATTTTTAAAAAAAGGCAATAATAGGAAAATTGTTGTAATCGCCAACGTTTCATAGATTTACATTATCTAAAGATATTCCATCATGATACAATAAACAACAAAAATGTTATAAAAAAATTATTTTTTGAAAATTTGTTTTCTATTACTTTCAATAATTTAAGGATTTTTAAAATTATATTGAAAGAAATTTCAATGGAAGCAATATTATAATAAAAAGATTTTCGTTTTAAATTATAATTGTTTATATTATAAAGAAAAGCATTTCTTAGGCATTTGCGGTCAGAAAAATTCGTTTTTTTCGATGTCAACTTTTTTAAATTAGGAACCTCATGATAATTTCAGAAAAATTCATAAATTGTTGATAAATTTAGTGTTTTTTTAAAAGATATTTAATAAACAAATGTATTATTTGGGTATTTGTGGTCGGGAAAACTAGTTTTTTTTTCAATTTCAGTCATTTTAATTGGGAACTTTACGATAATTTCAGTAATATTCATAATTACTTGATTAATTTCATGTTTTTTTACACAAATTTAATTAAAAAGTGCATTATTCGGACATTTGTTGACGTAAAAACTAGGTTTTTTCAAAGGCAGTCTTTTTTATTTCAGAAAAATGTTTTTTTTTTCAATCAGTGCGTTAGTTGGCGAACACAATAGGGTTTTAATAAAGGGAATGTCTGAAAAATACATTTAATAATTGTTATAAATAAATTCTATAACATATGAAAAGTCGGGACACTCACGAGTCTGAAGAAAATAACTTTTTTCTGCAATTAAAAGGACTGACTTTTAAAAACAAAGAGTTTTGACGTAGACAAATGCCCGCATATTGTATTTTTCAATTAAATTTTTTTTAAAAAAACATAAAATCAATCTACTAATAATGAATTTTACTGAAATTATCGTAAAGTTCCTAATTAAAAGGATTAAAATTGAAAAGAACAAGTTTTTCCGTTGACAAATGCCCAAATAATGCATTTGTGTATTAAATTTGTTTAAAAATAATAAAATTTATGAACTAATTATGAATTTTGCTGAAATTAAATCGAGTTTCTGAATTAAAAGGACTGATATATGAAAAAAACGAGTTTTTCTGCCGACTAATGCCCAAATAATGCATTTGTTTATTAAATTTCTTTTTAAAAAATTATAAAATGTATCAACAAATTATGATTCTACTGAAATTATCATGAGGTTCCTAATTTAAAAATTTGAAATAGAAAAAAACAAACTTTTCTGACGACAAATGCCTGAATAATGCATTTGTTTATTAAAGTTGTTTGTAATATTAAAAAGGTTAGTCTTAAACGAATCTTTTTTCATTCAAATATTGTTTCCAATCAAATTTCTTGCAATATAACTTAGAAAAACGTTAAATTATTAAAAATTATAGAGAACACATTTCTCAACAAATAAATTGTTTATAACATTTTTATTTGTTTATAATGTATTATGAGGGAATATCTTTAAATAATGTAAATCTATTAAACGTCCGCGATTGGAACAATTTTCCTATTACTGACGAGCACCAGGAACGTCAAATAGAAAAAATTTCCATTCTTTTCATCGTATTCATTTATTTATAAACAAATTGAAAAACTAAATTAAAAATCAGACTCGACAACTTTCTTTGAAATTTTATCAGCTTTAAAAAAACATCCAAATTGGTTCACAGGTTCAGCCGGAATCGTATTTTGAACCAAAAAATGTACTTTTTCCCCACTGTGTGTAGTATCGATGCTGTCGGTAGCCACTTAGAAATTATTTATCAAATAAACTTTTTTAATTGTCTACAAACAAGGTTAGTACCAGAATATCAGTTACTATGTTTTTTTGCTTAACCCAAGTTTTCTCTGAAAAATATGTTGTAGTTTGGAATTAAAGCTGAGGAGAATTGTAACACATAACCTCAAAATAAACAGGAATTATTCAAATTTAGGAAAATTAATTTTTTTGTTTAATTATTCCACAAGCGAAGTGTTCCGGTACGTCCGTTAGCATGGTCCCTATCATTTCTCATTTTTTAAAGACAAAATCTTTATTATTGTAGGAAAGAACCGGGGGAACCTAACACTGGTAAAATCGATAATTTTCGAATTATCACATGCCCTGAACTTAAAAGAGCATCTTGCATTCAAATTGATCGTAGCTTCTTGTTAACTGCCCTGGTTGGGTAATTACCCAAGTTTGCCTGCAAGACGTTTACTATGAGGGGCTATCTATTCCATAAAGCAGTAAGTAGATAGGCGGCACTGGTGAGAGGTACACTTGGGTGTCATTATGTCATGTTGGACGGTACTAAACGTCAGAACAATACTGATCCTCCAGTGCGTACATATCACCTAAGTGTGATATGTGACTCAAATAATTATCCAGATAAGGCAAGAGATCATGCGAGACTGGACTGTAATGTGCGCGCGCGCACGCTAACTTTCGTAATTCTTTTTGTATCATTAAACGAATTTTCGAATAATTATTTATATGTTTTTCATTCCTAACAATTTTAAATATTAATAAACTTTTACAATAATTGAAAAAAAACATATCTATACATATCTTTTTATACAAAAATCTCGTGACACGATGTTTCGTCGCCATTAAACTCCGAAACTACTTAACCGATTTTGATGACATTTTGTGTACTGTGTGTAATTTGATCTAACTTGAGGAATAGGATACCTGTTATCTCTGTTAATTACCTCAGAATTTCATTATTGCAAATTTAATGTTTTTATTTGTATGTTCTATAAATTTCGAACAGTAAGCAACCAATAGATGGCGCCTTGTTTCAAGTTCTTGAATAGTTTAGGAGAATATTAATTGAACGTATTATAACTGAGCCATAGAAATGCGTGGCCGGGTCTGCTAGTAGATATATAAATCGCGTGTCACGATGTTTGTCGCCACTAAACTTCAAAACTACTTAACCGATCTTGATGTAATTTTGTATTATGTGTGTAATTTGGTGCAACCGGAGGGATAGGGTACTTTTTATCTCGATTAATTAAATTAATATTTTATAATTGCAAACCAAATGTTTATTGTAAGACAACGAGTTATAATGTTTTCTAAGTTCCATGAGTTTCCAACAGATGGTGTTGTAAGTTATCTTATTCGCCATTTTACGTCATCTAGGTTCAGTAACCACCCAACAGATGGCGCCATGTTTAGTATAATGTTAATCTAACGGATTGTAACTGAACCACAGTAACGCGTGGCCGGGTCTGCAAGTGTAAATATAATTTTAAAAATTGAGTCCCCAAAATCATGAACGTTCCAAAACATTCTTCACATTAACTTGATTATTGGAAGTTAAAAATGGTTTTTAATTTTGATTTTTATCTCATCTAAGTATCTTGAATTTGATAAAGATCTCTTTTATATCGTAGTATTTATATGCGTTTTCACCCCGTGCAGAAATCGGCCGATTTCGAACGTAATACCGATCGGGCCCCGATCGGGACTCCCAATCTGGCCCTGATCGGTAGTGCTCTGCGGGCCCATTGAAACCTAACCTCAAATAAATTAATAATTAACTTAATTGTTTTATCTCAAATTAGTATATTTACAATTAGATGTGTCAAATACTATTATATGATTAAATTTATCAAGTACTTTTGTATTCAATTATTATTTAAAAACTCAAGTTTTTTTAATTTAATGTAGACTAAGAATTATAAAATCTATTGACAAAAAATGGATTTTAGCTTGCGCAAAATTTTAGTATTAAAATTTTTTGAAATAAAATAAAATATGCGATACATTAATAATAATTAATGATAATAATAAATATTTAATAATAAATTAATTACAAAAATACATTGAGGACAAATTTTCATAAAATGAATTTCAATATCAAGTAGTTCAATCAAAATGAATCAAAATACCAATTGTGCAGTGCTTCCAACAACAGCTACTTACTTAACTGCGCATGCGTTGCATGCGGCATCTAATTGGTTGCTCTTCACGCGAAGTTTAAAATTCTAAACAATATTCTTTCTCTTTTTTATTATAAATAAGAGCATCTCAACTGATGAAAATGTCCATTAGGTCGAAATAAATTAATCCTCATTATAATTAATTAAATGCATGTTCTGCAAAATAATATTTAAAATGATCAGAAATATTAAATTGCAAAATTTTCATTTATTTTTAAAACCTTTTTCTATCTAGTTTGCTTCTTAGCAAATATTCAATATATATATATATATATAATAAAATAAATAAAATATATAATTTAATAATGTTTTATTTAAATGTTCAATAATTTAAATTGAAAAAGGGAAGGTACCGACACTTTTCAATTACAAATTTTTTAATGAAATGCAGATAAACTGCAAAATTCAGAATTTTTAACTTTCATAAATTATACAGTTTAAAGTTTCAGATTTTATTCGAAAAATGTAAGCCCACGTTATTATTTTAAATTCTCTAAATTAAAGAATCCATGAGTTGATATCAAAAAAATAATTTATTAAAGTTGTCATTCAAAAATAAGAATTTTTAAACAATTTATTAGAATTGTTCTTAAGGATCTGATTTTTTTACTTTGGAAATAATCAACAAAAAAGTGTTGCACGATAAGAAAAATTTTCAATTGCTATGAGATAATGAGTATAAATATGCAAATCCACGGCTTTTTAAAACAAATTAATTGTAACATGAGTTTTCCATAATATATGTAAAACAATTTATTAATGTTGTTATCAAAAAATGCGAATATAGTTTGAGAATCGTTTTTATTGATAGCAAGTTTTTTCTTTACTTTTAAAAATAATTGACGGAAAAAGTGTTGCTTCCTAAGAAGAATTTTCATTTTAACGAAATGAAGAGCAAAACTGTTTTTGAAAATATACAATTAAACATTTTTTTCAACAAAAATTATTAGTAACATGAATTTTCAATTAATTTTAATAAAATAATTTTTTTAAGTTGTGAAAAAATTATAAAAAATTTCTAATTTATTATAATTGGTTTGCATTATAAGTAGTGCACTATAGGAATTAAAATTTGCAAGAAGATAATGAGTAAAAATATGCATTCAAACGGGTGTGTTTGACGAAAATGATTAGAAATATGAATTTCCAAATATATTTAAAAAACTTTATTGACGCACTATAAGAAAAATGTTTAATTTAATCGAGTTAAAGAGCATAAATGTTATCGAAAATATACAATTACAAATTTTTAAACACGAATTATTATTGGTAACATCATTAATAAAATAATTCATTAAAGGTGTTATCAAAAAATTTAATAAACATCAATTACCTTAAATTTTTTCTAAAGCTCGCAATATTTTTTGCAATTTTTGGAATTTTTGGTTACAAGAATTTTCAATAAAGTTTTGTTAATTAAATTTTTTCTGAAAAATATCTTCGCCGCGCTGTGAATCGAACCACAGAACTTGTGATTGACGGTCGGGTTCTTTTCCCTTAAGCTACTAGAAAAATCGAAAGAAGAATCCTTTTTTAGAAATACAAGCATTTTTTACCAGGTTTTACGTATTACATTTTTTAAAGGAATTTTTATTATCATCAGGAAATAAGAGACATTTTTAACGTCTTTTCAGACTAGATGGAAATATCAAGTAAAAATTGATGGTAATCGAACCATGGAAGTTTCGATTTGCGGTCGGTTGCTTTTCCATTAAGCTACTAAAGAAATCGAAATAAAAGAAATTCTTGACGTCTTTTCAGACTAGATGGAGTTTGAATTGGTTCGACTCCCAGTGGAGCGAAGGAGTATATTTTTGTAAGAAAAAAATTTAATTAAAAAAATGTTTAATTCACAGCTCCATCTAGTCTGTAAAGACGTTAAATGTTTTTTATTCATTGGCGATAAGACAGATTCCTTGATCAATTTGAATACGCGACAGCTGGTAAATTAATGCGTGTATTTCTGAAAACGGATTCTTCTCTCGATCTCTAGAGTAGCTTAATGGGAAAGCACCCAATCCTGCAATCAATAATTTTTTTGTTCGATTCCTAGGGGGGCGAAAAGGAAAGGTCTTTTTCAAACAAAAATCAAATGAAAAAATGTTTAATTCATAGATACATCTAGTCTGAAAAGACCTTAAGAATTTCTGTGAGTCTCTAAAGATAATATAGATTTCTTCAAGCAAAAAAGAATAACATCAAATCAGAGCTACCAGAAGTAAAAAAAAGGTTTCAAAAAACAATATGCAAAAAGAGAACTATCATAGGGAAGTTTAAAAAAACGGTTTTAGGTGTCTTTCCAATTG
Source organism: Acraspis erinacei (assembly GCA_035041075.1). Lineage (NCBI taxonomy): Eukaryota > Metazoa > Arthropoda > Insecta > Hymenoptera > Cynipidae > Acraspis > Acraspis erinacei. Next base: position 73,714,053 of record JAWWLR010000002.1, read on the forward strand.
GAACAAAATACGAATTGGTCGGTTTCGCAAAATCGACACGTGTCCGACATTATTTATTAGGTGTGCCGGAACCGTAAAGTAATCGCTGGTTTCCTATTGGGTGGACAGTAATCGTTTATCGTATCCTAAAGATTTACTGCCAAGAGCCATTTACATGCAAGATTCGACATGTGTGTACATGTTTGAATGTATAGAACCATATGATCGATAAAGGTCTCTAACACGTTGTAGGAAGTTACATTGACGTGCAATCAATTTATGTGTCAGTGGTAGTGAGAGATTATTATCTTTGGTTGAATGCTGGACTTGATAAGGCTAAATTCAAAAAAAATATCTGTTTTAAATTAAAGGAAGTAAATTAAATTTAGAAAACTGATATTTCTTTCCCCTTTTTTATTTTCGCCAAGAGATTTTTTTTGGTAAATTTTTATTTTATTCTATTGGTATTTTTTAAGGTCGGTCTTTTTAAATTAAAATAGAAGTTTTATTAAGACAGTTTTTTTTTTAATTTAAGCAAAAATAAAATTCAAAATGATGGAAATTATATAAAATAAAATAATTTGTTGGAACAAAATACTATTTCTTTGAAGATAAGAAACTATTTTTATTGAAAATAAATTCCTTTGGAGTGAAATTGATTTCCCAGAATAATAATAATAACCTATTCTTACCTATTATGATAAGAAAACTATTCTTAAAAATAAAAACTATTGATTTATTTACAGTACAAAAAATAGATTACAAAAAAAACTGATTTTTAACATTTTTATATTTTTGTTGATATTTTAAACTTCATTGACAATAAGAAAAATTCCTACCAACTTTTTTAAAAAGTTTTATTTGAAAAGCAACTTTTCTTTCTAACAATACAAGTTTTATTAAATATCTAATACTGAATTTTTGCACATAAAATACTTTTTTGTCCTACTAATTAAATCATGGCTTTTTTGGTTGCTCCTGATTATAATCATGATTTAAAAAATATTGCTTGATCATCTCTACAACCATTTTCCACGTTTAATTTTTTTTAATCAATTTTCGTACGCCTCTGAAACCGCCTTATCTGGTTCTGCGTTTTCTTGGAAATGATAAAATACTGACCATTATTATACTTAATATCATTTGAAAAATAATTTACATATAGATTTACAATATTATCTATAATAATAATAATCAATACGCATTCATTGTAAATTCTTCATACATTAACCTTTTATTCTGTTAAATAGTATCACAATTAAATAAGTAATAATTAAAAAATTAAAAATCTTTCATTTTTGTACCATTTTTTTAATATCATCATTTAACGTATCTTGCACAGTTTGACCGTAAAATGTGAATTTTTCATTTTTCATTACTATTTATGCAATTACAATGTGAAATTTCAGTTTTTCAAGGAAATTCCAAAACTTGTTTCACTATTCTTATAGGAAATTAAAAAAGAAACATTTTTCCTATCCTGCATTTTTTTTTAATTTGGTTCTCTATCTTTTCGAATTAAAAAAAAATGGATGGTTAACGAACGCGCTCAATATTTTTAGGCCTTAAAGAAGTGTGCGAAAGTAGAGTCCAATCGGATCAATCTATGGAAAGTTATCGCGCTAACAGACAGACAGACATTTGGTAAAAATCGTTTTTTCTGACTCAGGGGGCTTTAAAACATGGAGGTTTGATGAAAACAGACAAAGTCAAATTTTACATAAAACCAATAACTTCTCATTACGATGAGAATGTAAAAACATAATAATTAAAAAATTTAAAACAAAATAATTAAAATAAAGGATTTTCATTGAAAGTTCTTTGCACTTTATAGAATTCACGAAATCGATGGAAGTCGCGGAATTCGTGAAATTCAAGGAACTCACGAAATTGGTAGAGTTCACGGGGTTCAAGGAATTCAAGGAATTCATGAAAATCGCAGAATTTGCGGAATTTATGAAAATTATGGAATTCGCGGATTTTACTAAAATAAAGGAATACGCGAAACGTATGTCATTCGTGTAATTCACGGAATTCATAGAATTCGCGGATTTTATGGAATTCAAGGAATCCAATGAAATCACGGAATTCACTGGGTTTGCGGAATTTATGTAATTCACGGAATTCATTGGATTTAAGAAATTCATGGAGTACCTTTAATTTATGGAAGTCACGGAATTCATGGTGTTCCTGGATCTCACGAAGAACACGGAATTCATGAAAATTTCAGAATTTTATGTAATTAAGGAATTTACGAAATTCAAGGAATTCATTTAAAGCCGGGAATTCACGGAATTTATGCAATTCGAGAAATTTAGGGAATACGGCGATTTAACAAAATTCGCAGATTTTATGATATTCAAGGAACTCACGAAATTTATAGATTTCAAGGAATTCAAGGAACTCACTGAAATCGCGGAATTCACTGGAATTTCAGAATTCACGGAATTCGCGGAATTTACATAATTCACGAAATTCAAGGAATTCTTCGAAATTATGGAATTGATGGTGTACCCTTAATTTATGGAAGTCACGGAATTCATGCAATTCGCGGAATTCAGGGAATACGAGGAATAAACGAAATGTGCATAATTCGTGAAATTCAAGGAACTCACAAGATGCATGGAGTTCATGGAATTAAAGGAATTCATGGGAATCATGGAATTCATTAAATTGAAGGAATTAAAGGAATTCACGATAATCACGGCATTTGCAGAATTCATGAAGTTCAAGGAACTTACGAAATTGACAGAATTCAGGGAATTAATGGAATTCAAGGAACTTACGAAATTGGTAGAATTCACGGAATTCATTGAATTCAAATAATTAAAGGAATTCAATGACTTCATGAAAATCAGGGAATTCGAGGAATTCATTAAATTCACGGACTTTACGAAATTGGTAGAGCTCACGGAAATTAAGGAATTCAAGTGATTCAAGAAATTCAAGGAATTTATGAAAATCACGTAGTTCGCGGTATTTATGGAATGCACGGATTTGATGGACTTCAAGGAATTAAATGAAACCACGGAATTCAAGGAATTCACTGAAATCACGGAATTCATTAGATGTGCAGAATTCACGAAATTCACGGAATTCCGTAAAGTCATGGAATTTACGAAATTCA
>JAWWLR010000002.1:73717258-73742165 GCA_035041075.1 Acraspis erinacei
ACGAATTTTCAACAAACTAGTTGAATTTTTAATCCAAGAAGCGAATTTTCAATTTAAATTATAAATCTTCAACTGGAATCGTCAAATTTTCAGTCAGAAGAAAAGTATTTTTCAATAAATAAGACAATTTTTTAAAAAATTTTAAGTTTTTGTCCTTTGATAAAAAAGAATCTTCAATGACTTAAAAAAAAAACCTTTAAAGAAAATTGTTGAATTTTCAACTAAATAAGATTCAAAGAAGTAGTTGAATTTTTATCCGAATATGATCAATTTTCCTCAAAAACAGGATAATTAAATTTTCTGTGGTAATATCCTATTTTCTCAATTTATAAATAAACTTTTTTCGAAATTATAAGCAGAATGATGTATACATACGTTCTTGTATTTACGTAGTGAGAACCTAAAAAATTTTTAATAATTTTACACATTTATTTTTTACTCGGATAATTTTTTTCGAAAGTTCTTAACCAAGGACTGGTTTGGTCACGTGGTCCCAGTAGATTTTCTCCAAAATTGATTAATTTCTACCAAAATGGAAGAGTTGCATTTTCAGTTGAAAAATGAATTATCAACTGGAATAGTTAAATTTTCAGTTAGAAAGTACATTTTTAACCAAAAAAATAAACAATTTTTTAACACAATTTTTAAATTTCTGACCAACGAAATTAATTCGCAACTTAAATGAAGATGTAGGGGCGAAAAATTCCAGGAATTGCGAACTTATCGGATGCGCATGCGTAAATCATGGGCGCAAATCATGAGACAAATGGCATACGTAGTGGGAGAAACACAATTAATGTACGTGGCGTACATGTGAGGATGTTGTAAGGGGAGTGTACACTTATCGGACGGCAAGTCATCGGAGTTGTACTATAAAAAAAAAATTCGTAAGAGAGCACTGGTTTTGTCACCTGGTCACCGTACACCATACCCTTAATGGTAGAAAATTTGGGGTCATTGTAAACAATCAAGATTAATTCTATATATAGAGGTTATTTAAAAAGGTTAATTTAAAGGTTAATTTAAAAATTGTTTCTTTTTTTGGTTGAAAATGTACTTTCTAACTGAAAATTTAACTATGCCAGTTGATAATTCATTTTTAACTGAAAATGCAACTATACCATTTTGGTAGAAATTAATCAATTTTGGAGAAAATCTACTGTGATCACGTGACCAACCCAGTCCTTGGTTACGAAATTTCGAAAAAAATTATCCGATTAAAAAATAAATGTGTAAAATTATTTACATTTGTTTATGTGCTCACTACGTGAATACAAGAACGTTTGCATACATCATTATACTTATAATTTCCAAGAAAGTTTATTTATAAATTAAGAAAATAGGATATTACCACAGAAAATTTAATTATCCTATTTTTGAGGAAAGTTGATCATATTCGGATAAAAATTCAACTACTTTTTTGAATCTTATTTAGTTGAAAATTCAACAATTTTCTTTAAAGGTTTTTTTAAGTCATTGAAGATTCCTTTTTATCAATGGTCAAAAACTTAAAATTTTTTTAAAAATTGTCTTATTTATTGAAAAATACTTTTCTTATGACTGAAAATTTGACGATTCCAGTTGAAGATTTATGATTTCAATTGAAAATTCGCTTCGTGGATTAAAAATTCAACTAGTTTGTTGAAAATTCGTTTCTTTTTTGGGTTGAAAATTCATTTTTTTTTACTAAAAAACTGACTATTCTATTTTGGTAAAAAATTGATCCTTTTGGTTGAGAACTGAAATATTTTGGTGAAAATTTCAATTATTTGGTAAAAATATTCTTCTTTTTTACACAGACTTGATCTTCTTGCTTGAAAATTTATTATTTTTCTTGATAATTGAAGAATTTTTTTTTAAAAGAATTTTTGTTTTTTTGGTTGAACTGAAAATTCTTCATTGAAGTTGCGAATTAATTCCTTTGGTTGGAAATTAAAAAATTTTGTTGAAAAATTCTTTCTTTTTTGGATCAAAATATACTTTCTTACTGAAAATTTAACTATTGCAGATGACATTTCATTTTTTATCTGAAAATGTGTTTGGTTTGAGTAATAATTTTGAAAAAAATTATCCCAGTAAAAAATAGGATTTTATCACAGAAAATTTAATTATCCTATTTTTGTGGAAAATTGATCATATTCGGATAAAAATTCAACTACTTGGTTGAATCTGACTTATTTTGAAAATCAAAAAATTTTTTTAAAGGTTTTTTTGTTTGTTAAAAATTCAACAGTTAGGCTGAAAATCAAAAATCTTGTTTAAAAATAGAGCCTTTTGGTTGAGAGCTGAAATATTTTGGTGAAAATTTCGATTAATTGATTAAAAATTCATCTTTTTATACAGAATTGATCTCCTTGCTTGAAAATTTATTATTTTTCATTACAATTGAAGAATTTTTTTAAAAAGAATTTTTTTTTTTTGGTTGAAGAACTGAAAATTCTTCATTGAAGTTGCGAATTAATTTCTTTGGTTAGAACTTTAAAAACGTTGTTAAAAAATTGTTTCTTTTTGGGTTAAAAATATACTTTCTAACTGCAAATTTAACTATTCGAGTTGAAAATTTATTTTTTATCTGAAAATGTAATTTTGTAATAATTGTATTTTGGTAGAAATTAATCAGTTTTGTGTAAGACCTACTGTGGCTTCGTGAGCAAACAAGTCCTCGGTTATATTTTTTACTTGGATATTTTTTTTTTTTTATTATTTTTTAAACTAAATACACAAACGCAATTTATTGTCTCATTTCCTATATTTTAAACTTTGAGAGCGATATATCAAAAAATAAATTTTCAACTGTTATAGTTACATTTTCAATTAGAAAGTAAATTTAACCAAACAATTTCTCCACAAGAATTCTTTCTAACAAAATTCTTCAATTGACAAGAAAAATAATGAATTTTCAAGCAAGAAGATCAATTCTGTGTAAAAAGATGAATATTTCACCAAATAATCAAAAATTTCACTAAATTATTTCAATTTTCAACCAAAAGTTTTTATTTAAATTAGACAAAAAGAGATAAATTTTCAACCGAAATGAGTCATAATAAATTGTTTAGAAACAAAAAATTTAACGAGACCAATTTTCAAATAAATATTCAAGATTTTCCCTAAAATATTTCATTTCTCAACCAAAAGGCTTTATTTTCAAACAAGAGTTTTGATTTTCAACCTAACTGTTAAATTTTAATTTTTAATTGAAAAAAAATAAACGAAATTTCAACAAACTAGTTAAGTTTTCTACCAAAGAAGTGAATTTTTCAATTAAAATGATAATTCTCCAACTGGAACAGGTAAATTTTAAATCGTAAACAAGTGTATTTTTAAACAAATAAAAAACCATTTTTTTCAAATTTTTAAGTTTCTAGTCTTTGATCAAAAATAGTTTTCAATGATTTAATAAAAAAACCTTGAAAAAATGGTTGTTTTTTCAACTAAATAAGATTCAGCCAAACAGTTAAATTTCTATAAAAATGGAATTAATTTTTAGCCAAAGTGGAATAATTAAACTTTAAGATAAAAAATTATTATAATTTTACAAAAAAAAAATTGTCAACATAATAATCCAATCTTGACTAAAGAGAGTAATTCTGAATTAAAATAGTGAATCTTTATCTGGAAATTTTTAATTTTCATTTACAAAGTAAATCTTTAACCAAAAAAGAAGCCACAACTTTAAATTGAAAAACTTATAATCAAAGAAATGAATTTACAACCGAAACTAAGAGTTTTCAATTTTTCATCCAAAAAAATTATTATTAAACAAAATTTTTGAATTTTCTGCAAAATAGACTAATTGGTACCTAAAAAGCATAAATTTACAATCAAAAATGGAATACTTAAACTGTTAGTTCAAAAAATTAATTCTTAACGAAGTAAAATAACTGCGCAAATCGATAGTTAAATTCTTCATTAATCCATTTTATTTTAAAAAAGAAGAGTTTTAACAAAATACAGAACTTTGCGAACAATTAGTTAAATTGTGATAATAAAAGAATAATTAACAAAAAATATAATAGTTAAATATTCATCACAAGAAATTAATTTAAAAAAAATAATAAGGAATTTTCAACCAAATTATCAATATCTTTAAGCAAATGTTATAATTTTCAGTAAAAAGGATGAATTTTCATAAAAGGAGATTAATTTTCTACCTTGAAAGACAAACTGTTAACAAAATAGTTCGGTATGAAAAAATTCCTTTTCAACCAAATTTTTTAATTTCCTTTCAAAATCAGATTAATTTCTCAAAAAAGAATTGAATTTTCAATCAAAGGGTTCTATTTTCAAACAAGATTAATTTTCTTTAAAAAAGAGACGAAATTTGAACAAAACTATTGAATGTAAAAAATTATTTTTCAACGCAACAAACAGTGACATTCTGTTTTATGATTTTAGAAAGGCATTACAATTTTTTTTTAATTTCCTCTTTTCTGGTAAAATTGAATATTTTTTTTATTTTCTTAAAACATATCCAAATTTTAATAAATCTTTTTTGAATTGTGCTAAAATTTTAGGTACTCATTTTCAATAATTTGGGAAAGCCTTTGGAATATATTAATTTAAAAAAAATGTTTTTCTCTTAAAATACGTTTTTAAAAATAAAGATCATTTTAAATTTTCTTAGAAATCTTGAGAAAAATATTTCTAACCTTTTGAAGTCTATCAAATTTCTTAAAAAGCTTCAAATGTTTTTTTTTAGAAATCTGAATAAAATATGCATGCAAAATTAACAAAATTGCTTTGGAATCTTCCAAATTCTTTTTTTTATCATTTTGCAAACATTTTGAAATGTTACATAATATTTTTGTTAATTCTATAAAAAATAATTTTTTAAATAAAAGATCATTTTAAGTTTTTCCAGGTATCTTAAAAAATGTTTATTATTTTAAAACCTTCCACAATCCTTGAAAAACTTGAACAGTTTATTTGGAAATCCTGGAAATTAATGCATATTGCTTTACATTTTTCGAAACACACAAACAAAGAATCTTCAATTATTAAGAAAAATAATAATAAACTGAAATGAAAATTAATTTTTAACAAAAAATAAAAATGAACGAATTTTGCAACTCAATAGTTTAACTTTTCATACAGATATTTTTTTATTTAACCATAAATATGAATTTTTAAGCATAAAGATAAATTTTATTTTAAAACGAAGAATTATTAACAAATTCCAGAAATTTAGCACAAAATCGTTAAATTTCTAACTGCAAAAGATAAATAGACAAGAAAAAATAGAACAGTTAATTTTTTTTTAAAGAAAATAATTTTCAACTAAAAAAAATCAGGAATTTTGAACTAAATTGTTGAAATTTACACCAGAATATTTCAATGTTCAACCCAAAAGATAAATTTTAAGAAAGAAGATTAATTTTCTGCCCTAAAAGACAAAATATTAAAAAATACCGCCGAATGTAAAAAATGCATTTTTTACCAAATTTACGAATTTTATATACAAAGTAGATTAATTTCTCACAAAGTTATTGAATTTGCAACCAAAAGGATCTGTGAAACTGTGAAATATCAGAAAATTTACGTTTCAACGAACCAAACATTTTATTTTTTTTTATTTTGGGAAATAATTTTAAAAAATTTGAAAATCTTAAGTTACAAAGTTATTTTTAAACAAAAAATAAACCATTTTTTAACAAAATTTAAAATTTTTTAACCTTTGATGAAAAACTCGAAATTTTTACCACAATCATTCCATTTTCGAACAAAAGGATCTTTTTCAAACACGAATTCTCAACTAAGCAAGGTAAATTTATTACCAAAAAGTTGAATTTTTAATGCAAAAATGGAAATTTCATACCAAAATAAAATAATTAATTTTTCCATTAGAATGTAAATGTTTAACCAAAAAAGAAACCATTTTTTAATAAATGGTTAAAATTCTAAGCAGAGGTGAATTTTAAACTGAAATGAAAAAATTTCAATTCTTTAACCAAAAACTTACTTTCGAAAACCTTTGAATTTGAAAAGATGAATTTATAATAAAAAATTTGTTAGTTCAAATATGCGTTTCATTAAAAAAATAGTTTTGAGCAAATTTGTAAGTATTTATTATGTAAAAATTTTTTAATAACTTAATTTTTAATAATATTTTTACGATTAAAACAAAAAACTCGCGTCATAACAAAAAAAAATGATGGAGAGTAAATTTATGGATCTCTTTGAGGTGACAAATTTTAATTTTTAATATTCCTTTTTGTATCGCATAAGGTTTTCCTGCAAAATGAATTTTTTTAATAACATTCTTAACGATTATAAAACATACGAGTTTTATAAAAAAAAAAATAGTGTAGAGTAAATTTGCGGATATTTTGGGGGTAAAAAATTTTGCTTTTCAAAATTTCTTTCATATCTCATATATTTTTGTTGCAAAATACATGTTTTTATTTTTCATTAACAATTTTACTCTTCCAATTTTTTTGTATCTCATATGGATCTGCTGTAAAATAGAATTTTTTATTTTAATAACATTTTTTACGATTAAAACAAAAAATATGCGATTTATCCAAAATGTATTTTCAAGTAAATTGGTTGATATTTTTAAGTTGAAAAATTATTTATTTTTTATTTTTAATTACAGTTTTCAAGAAAAAAACAAGCAAATAAAAGAAATTTGAAATTCATAAAAAAAACATTTTGAAGTAAATGTGTGGATCTTTTAGAGCAGAATAATTTTACTTTCCAACATTTTTTTTATCTCATTCAGTTTTGCTGGAAAATGGATAATTTATTTTTAATAAAACTTTTCGCGATTAAAACCAAAAATATGCCTTTTATAAAGAATGGCTTGAAAAAATTTAGTTCGTCTTTTTGAGGTGAACAATTTTGCTTCTTATACTTTTTGATAACCCGTGTATTTAAGCTGAAAATTTTAATTTTTTATTTTTCGACAACAGATGTCGAATTTTTTTTCTTCGAGAGTGAGTTCGAAAACGTCGGGATTTCATGAGATCCGAGAAACTCAGTTTTTTCAGAAACCCAATAACTTCTCAATAAAATAAGAATATAAAAATACATTTTCTTAAATTCGAATTTTTCAAGATTTAATATTTATTTTAGAAAAAGATGTTGAATTTTCTACAAAATAAGCTAATTTTTACCTAAAAAGGTAAATTTATAATTAAATTGTACCTGTTAAATTTTCGATTAAGATTTTTTTAAATCACATTTTTCACGATTATAACAAAAATGCTGGTCGCGTGCTAAGAATGTGCATTTCAGGATTATTTCTCGTTAAGATTTGATGTGCTTTTCTGATAAAGTCGAGGCTCTGCTTTCTACATAAAAAGAAGATTTTCCTCCTGTCGGCATTCCTTCGGGAACAGACAAAACGACGAGTCGGGTTCCGTCAAGTAAGACAGCTATTCTTCCGCTCCTTTTCAACTAGACCTTTTTTATCCACTCGTTTGAGAGTTCCGCGGAGAGGACAAGAATAAAAAAGGAGTCGGAAACAGAGCCTGGAATAAAATATTGTAATTTAAAATTACAAATTAGCAGCAGCAGCTAATATTGTAATGGAAAATGTTTTAATAAGGTTTCAAATAACTTAAATCATACATTTTGGGTCGCTGAATCCGACGTTGGAGTTGCGAAGTAAGCTCTTGTTTTATCTCTAACACAAAAATTTCTAACCTCAAGAAAGAGTTTTTTTCTTACATTTTTTTCCTTTATCAGAAAAAAATAAAAGTTAGTTTTGGGATTCCGACTTGGGGTTTGGATTCAGCGACTCAAAATACGTCAGAATTGACTAGTATAGTCCGTCAAAATTCCTAATTTTTTTTTCTGGCTGTGGAAATATGCAAAATAAGTGTGTTTTTCCAAATTAGGAAAAAAGAGGAAACATTGGCAATAAAATCTGGAGTTTCTATTTCAGTGACCCAAAGTACATAAGAATTGACCAATCCCAACTTTTTTGTCGGGAATGTGATATGTTAAAAAAGGGCCTTTATGGTTGTGAATTTTTAAGGTTAGGAAAGAAAAGAGCCAATTTCAGAATTCCGTCTTCGTATTCAGATTCAGAGACCAAAAGGACGTATGAATAGGCTAGTATGGTAAATCGTATCTCTTACTTTTTTTGTGTGTTTGTGACATGTACGAAAAACGGTATTTTTTGTAGGAAGAAAACGAGAGCAAACTTCGGCAAATAAACTTCTGGTTCAGATTCAGCGACCCAAAATACATAAGGTTTAACTAACCCCTAATTTATGTTTGCGGGCTGTAAAATAAACAAAAATCCCTACTTTTTTGACGGGAATATGAAATGCTCAGAAAAAGTGTTTTTGAAGTTACGAATTTTGCTGGTTAGGAAAAAAGCGAGATCTAATTTCAGAATTCCGTCTGCAGATTCAGATTCAGCGACCCAACATATGTATGAATGGACTATTATGGTCAATCGTAACTACGACTTTTTCATCTGAGGTTGTCAAGTGTACGAAAAAAATGTTTTTTTTTTGTTTGTTGAAAGAAAATAAGAGCTAACTGTGGCAGTTTACCTTCGGGTCCGGTTTCAGCAGCCTAGAATACATGATATTTGACTAATTCCTTCTGATTTTTTTCAAGCTGTAAAATATACAAAAACAGTGTTTTTGAGAGTACAAGTTTTGGAGTTTAAGAAGAAAGCAAGAGCTAACTTTGATATTCCGACTTCGCATTCAGATTCAGCGACCCAGAATACGTATGAATGGATTATTATTGTTCGACGGACCTCCTTATTTTTTGTGGGATTGTGGAATGTACAAAAAAGGACTTTTTTAAGGTAGAAAGAAGACAAGTGTTAACTAGGGCAATGAAACTTCAGGTTTGGGTCCAGCGTCCCAAAATTCATAAAAATCGACCAACCCCTACTTTTTTGTCGGGGATGTCAAATGTACAAAAAAGTTTTTGTGAGCTTAAGAATTTTGGAGGTCAGGAGTAAAAAAATCTAACTTCGATATGCCAACTTCAGATTCAGATTCAGCGACCCAAAATACGTATTAATGAACTAGTGTGGCCCGGCGGAGCGCCTACTTTTTTGGGGTTATTCAATGTACGAAAAAGAGACTTCTTTTTTTAAAGTATGAAGAAACCAAGAGCTAGCTTTGGCACTAAAACATCGGGTTTAAATCCAAAGACGCAAATCACATGATAATTGACTAACCCTACTGTTTTGATGGGCATGTGAAATGTGGAAAGAAGGTGTTTGTGCTGTTACAAATTTTGAAGGTTAGAAAGAAAACAAGAGCTAATTTCAGAATTCCGATTTCCGGTTTCGAATTCAGCGACCCAGAATACATAAGATTTGACTAATTCCTCATTTTTTTCGGATTGAAAAATATAGAAAAATTGTTTTTGAGGTTACGAGTTGATGAGGTAAGGAACAAACAAGAGCTAACTTCGAAATCCTAACTTCGGATTCAGATTCAGCGTCCCAAAATACGTGTGGATGGGTAAGAGTCTGGTCGACCGGAACTCTTAGTTTTTTGTGCGGTTGTCAAATGTACGAAAAATTGTATTATTTTTTTCAGGTAGGAAGAAAATAAGAGCTAACTTCGGCATTAAAACTTCATGTTGGGGTTCAGCGACCCAAAATACCAATGAATTGTCTAGTCAGGTCTGGCGGACGTCCTACCTTTTTCGTGGGACTGTAAAATGTATTTTCGGCATTCTAGCTTCGGATTCGAATCCAGTGACCTAAAATACCTGTACATCGAATTGACTGGTCCGGTCATTCAAAACCCTTCCTTTTGTGGCAGGGGGTCTGTGAAATATACGAAAGAAGTGTTTTTGAGGTAGGTAAGAAAACAAGAGCTAACTTCGACATTTTGACTTCAGATTTGGATTCAGCGACCCAAAATGCGTTCAGAGAAAGTTCTTTTCAGATGAATAAAAAAGTAGCATTAGATTTTTTTCTTCTGTTAAAAATACTTATATTAAATTCTTTTTTTTTAATTTGAAAGACTTAATTGATAAATGAGAAAAAGAAGAAATTATTTGTTGAATATCTTCTTTGGATTTTAATATAATAAATATCGGTCAATCTTTTAAAGTTTATTTTTTATAACTTTTTAAGGAAAATTATTTTTATTGAAAGTTTGACGATTAGATTTTTTATTCATAATTCGTCTCTTTTGGCTAAAAATTCTTTTATTTTTTCACAGATTTAACTTTTTGTTAAAAAAACGTTTTTTACCATTGTTTACACCGATAATGTAATTATTCTACTTTTAGTAAACATAGACAGTTTTCATTAAAAAAATTTTAAATTTTGTGAAAAATTGATGATTTATATTTTAAATTTGGCAAATTTAATTTTTATATTTTTTATTGAAAATTATTAGTTTTTTTAATTTAAAGAAACTATTTGCTTAAAAATTAACTTTACTGTTAAAAATATGTATTTTTTATAGAAAATTAAAATCTTATATAGAAAACTCGTATTTCTGGTATAAAAGTTCAATTTTTTGTTGAAAATTCATCTTTTTGGGTTTAAAATTATATTATTTTCTAAAAAAGGACAATTTCAAACAGTTGAAAATTGAACACTTTTTGAAAACTATGCAATTCAAAATTCCAAGAAATGAAAATTGTATCATTACTAGTTGAAAGCTTTCGAAATTAACTTATTTAAATTATAAACAAATTTTATTTTCAATATTTAATCTAATATAATTATTCTTTATCAAAAGAATATGAAATTTATAAGAAGACTTTACTTTTTAGAAACGTGTTTTATTGCGTCATTTTATATCTTGGTACAGATAAAAATCTCATAAAATTTCACGTCACAATTTTATGGTAGAAACCTGAACTTGACAAATTATTTCTTAAGATAAGAGCTTCAGAGTTTAATGTAAATGTTCGATTCAAGATTAAATTTGCTAAAAATCGAGAAATAATTTTTTAAACAAAATTTTTAATATTTTAATTTTAAATTTATATTAAACAGAGCTCACCTTTTTACATTCAATATTTAAATAAATTCTGAAATTTGTTATTGAGAAATCGTTAATTAGTAAAATTCGAATCAATAGAAATGTCTAAATTCGATTATGGCATGCTTCAATCGGATTAAAATATGTCATACTTACCCGATTCCTACCTTACCGACATTTTTTTCAGGCAACTAATGTCCACGGAATAAGAGATACAAAGTTGAAAATTTGGGAAATTAAATAGAGGGCGCGAAAGAACATTGTTATGATCGTGCACATTTATAATAAGTGACTTTATCAGCCGATAGGTACCACTATCTGTCATAGTCCAAGTTCCGCGAAAATTCAAATTGGATAAGCATAACATCGTTTTTTTTTACAATTTAATAATAAAAGTTTACAGTTTATTCATAGAACAAAGTACAAGTGTATATCATCAGTTAGGAAAAGTTTAATTCATACTTTTATTATTATTAGTCATTAAAAAAAATGTATGGTGAAAACAAATAAGTGCCATCATTTTCGGTTACAAAATTATTTTTGGTTTTAAGGAATTTGTTTTTTTGGCCAGAAATTTTAACAATTGTTTTTTTCGACTGAAAATTCTTCTTGGTTGATAATTCAAACACTTTGACAAAATTCGTATTTTTCGTTGAAATTCACTTTTTTTTGCTTAGAATTCAAATTTTTTTGGCAAAAATTCAAGTATTTATTGAAAAGTTGAAATAAATTGTCCAGCATTAATTTTATTTGTTGGGGATTATTCTATGGTAGAGAATTTACCTATTTTGTTATAATTATTTTTTTGTGTGAAAATTATTTTTTCTTAATGAAAAGTTAACTATTTTTTTAAATTACATTTGTTTTAAAATTCATGTATTTTGTAGGGATTTTATCATTTTTGTAAACAAGTATTCTTCGTGTTTAAAAATGTATCATCCTGGTTAAAAAGACAACTATTTTGCTGAAAATTAATTTTTTATATTAACTAATATTTCTAATTAAAAAATTAAATATTTCATTTAGGCTACAAATGTATATCTGAAAATTGGAATTTTTGTTCGAAAATTAATATTCTTGGTTCCAAGTTCATCTTTTTGATGGAAAATTACCTTTTTTACTTTAAAGTTCACAATATTATATAATAAATTGTTTTTTTATTGAAAATTTATCTTTTTCAGTTGAAAGTTCTTTTCATTTTTTACAATTCGTCTTTCTTTATTCAAAATTACCCCTTTGTTTAAATTCCTCTCAGTTTTTGTAGCCAGTTTTTAACTTTTAAGATACCTATGCCAATTTTGGTTCAAAAATGACCTTCTTCTAGTTTAAAATTGGTCTCTTTCGTAAAAATTAATCATCATGTTTAAAAATTAATATTTTTGGTTCAAAGTTAAATTTTAAAAAATCGTTCTTTTGGGTGAGAATTGCACTTTAAGATTTTTGGTTTAAAAGTTTTTTTATAAGAAGAAAATTTAACTATCTGGTATGAGAAATAAAAAAATGGAAGCAGGTACCTTTAGATATTTTTTCAGTAAACAATAATTTTATGGATAGAATATACATTTTTATTACATATTTATATTAACAAACATTTTTTGACCATTTTTACCTTTTTAGTTAAGAATTCAACTATATGGTTTAAAGTTCATCATTTTTGGTAGATAATTCTTCTTTTTTCAAATTTATCTTTTTGGTTGAAAGTATAACGGTTTTGAAGAAAATTATTTTTTGTTATAATAATTTTTTTAACTGAAAATGTAGCTATTGAATTCTTGGTTTAGAAATTAAATTTTTTTTCTTAAAAGCAAATTTATCTTTTTGTTTAAAAATTAATCTATCTGATTCAACATTGATATTTTTTTGAAAATTAGCGTTTTTTAGTTTGAAAATTAAACTTTTCCATTTTTGGTTCATACATTATTGTTTGTAGATGATAATTTATTTCTTTACTTGAACAATTTTTTTTTTGAAAATTATTTTGTAAGCTGATAATATAGCTATGCCAATTTTGGTTTAAACTTTACCTTCTTCTAGTGTAAAATTGGCCTCTAGTAAAAATCAATCTTCATGTTTAAAAATTTATATTTTTAATACAAAATTCAACTTTAAAAAAATTGCTGTTTTTTATTTGAAAATTGTACTTTTAGAGTTTTGGTGTAAAATTTTATTATCAGATGAAAATTCAACTATCTGGTGTAAGAAATCGAAAAAATTGATATTTATCCTTCTAGTTAAGAATGCCACTGTATGGTTAGAAATTCATTATTTTTGGTAGATAATTCTCCTTTTTTTAAATTTATCTTTCTGGTTGGAAATATAACGATTTTAAATAAAATTATTTTTTTTCCCTAAAAATAATTTCTTAATCTGAAAATGTAGCTCTTCTTTTTTTCTTTTAAAAAGTCAATTTTCCTTTTTTTTTAATTTTCTTTCTTACAAGAAAATTTCTATTTTCTGCTGAAAATCGATATTTCGTTGAAAACTCATGTTTTTTTGGTTGAAAATTAAACTATTTTATTTTTGGCTGAGAATTGATCGTTTGTAGATGATAATTTATTGCTTTAGTTGAAAATTCCTTTCTTTGGTTTAAAATTCACCTTTTTCTAGTTTAAAATTTTTATCTTTATTAAAAATTAATTTTCATGTTTAAAAACTCATATTTTTGCTTGAAATTTCGATTTAAAAAAAAATTGTTCTTATGGTTGAAAATTTTACGTTTTGATTTTTGTTTCGAAATTCTTTTTATCAGTGGAAAATTCAATTTTTATTATAAATTTGTATTAATAAACATTTTTTGGGTCCTATTTACCTTTCTAGTTAAGAATTCAACTATATGGTTTGAAATAAATCATTTCTGGTAAATAGTTCTTTTTTTTATCTATTTGGTTGAAAATCTAACGATTTTAAATAAAATGATTACTTTTTGTTGTTAAAATAATTTCTTAAACTCCAAATGTAAATTTTTTTAACTAAAAATATAGATCTGCTAATTTTGGTTTTATAATTTACCTTCTTCTAGTTTCAAATTATTCCCTTTGATAAAAAATAATCTTCAGGTTTAAAAATTCATATTTTAGTTGAGAGTTCAACTTTTAAAAAATCGTTCTTTTGGTTGAAAATTTTACTTTTAGATTTGTGGTTCAAATTTTTTTTATCAGTTGAAATTTCAACTATCTGGTATGAGAAATTAAAAAAAAATGAAAGAAGGTACAAGAAAAACATGAATAAAGTATAAATTTTTATTACAAATTTTTATTAACAAACATTTTTTTGGTGAAACTTAATTTTTCGATCGGTAACATCGAAATCTATAAGGTCTTGAAAATCCTTAAAATCTTGGAATTTTTTCAAATTCATTAAAATCTTTTTAAAAAACTTTCCAATGATTCGCTTGATATTTTTTGAAATCACTAAAACTGTTTTAAAATCTTTTAAAAAATCTTTTTTAAATCCTTAAACCTTTTTGAATTATTTTTAAATCCTTCAAAAAGAAACTTTAAAGTCCTGATGAGTTCCTAGTAATTCTTTAAAATCACTAGAATTCTTAGAAATTCTGTAAACTCTTTGGAGTAATTTAGAATATTTCAAAATTGACTAAAATTAATTAAATACTCTTAAAATCTTTTTCATTTTCTTACGTTCCTTAAAATCTCTTGAAAGTCTTCAAAATATTTTTTGAAACCCAGGAAATCTCTTAAAATGTATTAAAATCTTTTTCAATTAATTTGCAATAACTTGCTTTAAATTGTTTAAAATTTCTAAAACTGTCGTTAAATCTTATAAAATCTCTGGTAAATCCTTAGAATTTTTGAATTGCTTCTAAATCCTTTAAAAAGAAACCTAGATTTTCCTTCAAATTTCTTGAGTTTTGGTAAATCCTAAAGGTCCTCCGAATTTTTTCGAATTCTTCAAATTCTTTATAACCATTTAAAATATTTCAAAATTGACTACAAATAATTAAAATCTC
This sequence comes from Acraspis erinacei, assembly GCA_035041075.1. NCBI lineage: Eukaryota > Metazoa > Arthropoda > Insecta > Hymenoptera > Cynipidae > Acraspis > Acraspis erinacei. The sequence goes on from JAWWLR010000002.1 coordinate 73,732,151, forward strand.
TTAGATTCTTTCACATTTTTGAGACTCCTTAAAATCTCTTGTAAATCCTCAAAATCTTCGATTTTTTTGAAATCCCATTAAATCTCTTTAAATTTATTAAAATCTCTGAAAATTCTTTGAATTTTCTTCAATTCCTGTAAACCTCTTCCTTAATCCTTAAAATCTTGGAATTTTTTCAAATTCATTAAAATCTTTTTAAGAAACTTTTCAATTATTCGCTTGATATTCTTTGAAATCACTAAAACTGTCTTAAAATCTTTAAACAAAATTTTTTAATCCTTAAACCTTTTTGAATTGTTCTTAAATCCTTTAAAAAGAAATTTTTAAGTCCCTCCGAGTTCCTAGTAATTCCTTAAAATCACTAGAATTTTTAGAAATCCTGTAAGATTTCTTGAAAATACTTAAAGTCCTCCGAATTTTTTTGAATCCTTTAAATTCTTTAAAATCATTTAAAATATTTCAAAATTGACTAAAATTAATGAAATTTTCTTAAAATCTTTTCAATTTTCATACTTTCTTTAAAATCTCTTGAAAATCTTCAAAATCTTTGAATTTTTTTAAAATCTCTTTAAATCTCTTAAAATTTATAAAAATCTTTTCAAATAACTTTACAAGAACTCGCTTGAGATTCTTTAAAATCACGAAAGCATTCTTGAAATTTTATAAAATCTTCTTTGAACCCTGCAAATTCTTTAAAATCATTAAAAATATTTCGAAATTGACTAAAATTAATTAAAACCTCTTAAAATCCTTTAAATTTTTAGACTCCTTTAAATCTATCAAGATTTATAAAAATCTTTTTAAATACATTCTCAAGAAATCGCTTGAGATTCATTAAAATCACTACAACTGTCGTTCAATCTTATAAAATCTCTTTTAAATCCTTAGAATGTTTAATTGTTTTTAAATCCTTTAAAAAGGAACATAATAATTCCTTAAAATCTTTTGAATTTTTAAAAAATCCTTAAAGTCCTCAGAATTTTGTCAAATCCTTCAAATTCTTTAAAATCATTTGAAATATTTCAAAATTTACTAAAATTTATTAAAACTCTTAAAATCCTTTAAATTTTTAGACTCCTTAAAATCTCTTGAAAATCCTTAAAATCTTAGGATTTTTTTAAATCGCTTTAAATCTCTTAGAATTTATAAAAATCTTTTTAAATAACTTTTCAAGGACTGGCTGTACATTCTTTAAAATCACTAAAACTCTCATAAAATTTTATAAAATCTCTTGTGAATTCTTAGATTTTTTGAATTTTTTTAAAATCCTTTAATAAGAAACCTATTATTTCCTTAAAATCTCTTGAGTTTTTTTAAAATCCTTAAAGTCCTCCAAATTTTATGAAGCCCTCAAATTCTTTAAAATCAGTTAAAATATTTCAAAATTGACTAAACTTAATTAAAATCCTTAAAATTTTTAGACTCCTTAAAATATCTTGAAAATCCTTAAAATCTTCGAATTTTTTTAAATCCCTCTAAATCACTTTAAATTGATAAAAATCTTTTAAAATAATTTTAGAAGAACTCGCTTTATATTCTTTAAAATCACTAAAATTCTCTTAAAATTTTATAAAATCTCTTGTGAATCCTTAGATTTTTTGAATTTTTTAAAATCCTTTAATAAGAAACCTAGTATTTCCTTAAAATCTCTTGAGTTTTTTAAAATCCTTAAAGTCCTCCGAATTTTTTGAACCCATCAAATTCTTTAAAATCATTTGAAATATTTCAAAATTGACTGAAATTAATTAAAATCCTTTACATTTTTAGACTCCTTAAAATATCTTGAAAATCCTTAGAATCTTCGAATTTTTTAAAACCCTTTAAATCTCTTCAAATTTATAAAAATCTTTTTAAATAACATTTCCAATAACTCGCTTTACATTCTTTAAAATCACTAAAACTCTCTTAAAATTTTATAAAATCTCTTGTGAATTCTTATAATTTTGTTGTTTTTTAAATCCTTTAAAAAGGAACCTGATAATTCCTTAAAATCTCTTGAAATTTAAAAAATCCTGAAAGTCCTCAGAATTTTTTCGAATCCTTCAAATTCTTTAAAATCATTTAAAATATTTCAAAATGGACTAAAATGAATTAAAACCTCTTCTAATCCTTTAAACTTTTAGACTCCTTAAAATCTCTTGAAAATTCTGAAACTTCCGTTTTTTTTAATCCTGTTAACTTCTTTGAAATCATTAAAAATGTTGTAAATTCAGAAAAATTAATTAAAATCCTTTGAATTTTATTAAATTCGCATACTTTTCAAATTGCAAGTGATAATGAAAGAAATGGCTTTTCTATCTTAAAAGAAAAGCTGCATCACAATTTTTTACTTAATTTTGCCAAAATTAATTAAATTTATTTAAACCCCTATGTAAAGAATGCTTTGCAGTCCACCATGTGGTATAAACCTTATAGATTTTGACGTTACCGACCGAGTGTGACGTAATATTAGAAAACTCAATAGAAGATGCTCCGAAAAAATTTCGATAAGGTAGGGATCGGATTAGGCATAAAATTCCCTGAACTTGAATTATTCGGCGATAAAAATGTTTCTCATGCTCCCAGTGTAGCGTATTATATGTATAGCGTATTATATATGCTCTTTAAAATATTAGAATTTTTTTAAATCCCTTAAAATCTCTTGAAAATCTTAAAAATCTTAGAATTTTTTTAAATCCCTTTAAATCTCTTAAAATGTATAAAAATCATTTTAAATAAGTTTTCAAGAACTGCCTGTACATTCTTTAAAATCACTAAAACTTTCATAAAATTTTATAAAATCTCTTGTGGATCCTTAGAATTTTTGAATTTTTTAAAAATCCTCTAATAAGAAACCTAGTAATTCCTTAAAATCTCTTGAAATTTTAAAAAATCCTTAAAGTCCTCAGAATTTTTTCGAATCCTTCAAATTCTTTAAAATCATTCGAAATATTTCAAAATTTACTAAAATTAATTAATACGTCTTCAAATCCTTTAAATTTTTAGACTCCTTAAAATCTCTTAAAAATTATGAAACTCCTCCTTTTTTTTTTGAAATCCTGTTAACTTCTTTGAAATCATTAAAAAAATTTGTAAATTCAGAAAAATTAATTAAAATCCTTTGAATTTTCTTAAATTCGCATACTTTTCAAATTGCAAGAAATAATGAAAGAAATGGCTTTCCTATCTTAAAGGAAATGCTACATCACAATTTTTTACTTAATTTTGCCAAAATTCATTAAATTTATTCAAACCCCTATGTATAGAATGCTTTGCAGTCCACGATGTGGTATAAGCCTTATAGATTTTGACGTTACCGACCGAGTGTGACGTAATATTAGAATACACAATAGAAGATGCTCCGAAAAAATGTCGATAAGGTAGGGATCGTATTATTCACAAAATTCCCTGAACTTGAATTATTCGGCGATAACAATGTTTCTCATGCTCCCAGTGTAGCGTTTAAAGAAGCGTTTAAACAAAGGATCTGATTCCTTTATTAGATCCTGCTTATCGGTGTAAAGGTGGACTTTAACATAGTGGAGATCTCTATTGACAAATGGCAACAAACTTCCGTTTTTGATTATTCCAATGACTTGGTTATCTTCTATAGCTGCCCAATAAAGTGATTCTAATCTGTGAATATCATGTGAAGCTGATTGGTACGAATAAATATTAGGTTGAATAGGACCAGGTTGGATTGGGACGTATTTTTTTTTAAACCAAGCTAGTTCTGTAAAAGAAAAATTAGAAACGGATTATTTTTAGGGCATCGTAACACCGGAGCGAAACCCTAATATTTTCGGTCAAGTGTCGCACAGTGGGGGGAAAATTACTATTTTGGTTAAAAATAACGTCGAGCCCACAAACAATGACTAATTTAGAAACAAAATTAGAAAAAAAGCTTATAAGATTTCTAAGAAAGTTGCAGGGTGAGAATTTTAAATTAGGCCTTCAATTTGTTATAAATAAACAAATATGAATATCGCCTACGCTTCATTGAGTAAGATTAATCAAAAATATTTTAATATTATATAATAAAACAAAAAAATTATAAACAAATTACTTGTTGAAAGAATGTTTTTTACGATTTTCCATAATTTCACATTTTTTAATTTATATGGCAATAAATTTGGATAAAAAATATAGGATGATGACATTTTTTCTTGAGATTATTATTGTTAATAGTATAAACAAATTTAATAAACAAATGCATTAATGAGGCATTTTCCGACAGAAAAATTCGTTTCTTTCCATGAAATTTTTTGAATTATGATCTTTATTCCAATGTTACAAAACTTCATAATTTTTTTATTAATCTTATGATTTTGCTTAACAAATTTAATAAACAAATGCATAGATAAGTCATTTCTGAAAATAAAAATTTTTTTTTTCGATGACAACTTTTTTAATTACGAACTTCGTGATAATTTCGAAAAGAATTCATAATTCTTGGAACTATTTTATGAGTTTTTTAAACAATCTTACTAAACAAAAGCATTATTTGAGCATCTGTGGTCGGAAACATTTTTTTTTCGACGCCAGTTTTTTAAATTAAGAACTGCATAATAATTTCACAAAAATTCATAAATTGCTGATCAATTTTACATACTTTAAAAAAAATTTAATAAACAAATTAATTATCCTGACTCATAATGAAATAAATGAGAAACCACAACTGAAATCAATCAGAGAAAAAAAACGTTTTCGTAGAAAAATGCACAAATAATGCATATGCTAATTAAATTTGTTTAAAAGATTATAGAATTTCTTAATTAAAGTTCCCAGTTAAAAAGACTGATAAAAAAAAAGAATTTTTTCGTCCACACATAACCGATAAATGCATTTTTTTGTTAAATTCGTTTAAAGAAATCATAAAGCTGATCAATAAATTGTGCATTTTTTTTTAAATTATCATGAAGTTCCTAATTAACAAGTTATCATCGAAAAAAAATAATTTTTCTTTCACCGAATGCGTTTTCTATGCATTTTTAAAAATAAAATTTGTTTATAAAAAGTGTAAAATTTATCAACTAGTTATTAATGTTGCTGAAATTGTTATGAAGTTCCCAACTCAAAGAACTTGCACTAAAAAAAAAACAATTTTTTTTAACAAAAACGCGCGAAAAATGCATTTATTAATGAAATTTGTTTAGAAAAATTAGTAGAATAATTACCAAATTATCAAATTTTCTAAAATTAGGATCGAGTTTCTAATTTTAAAAAATAACCGTGAAAGAACCGAATTTTGTTGTCGAAAAATCCCTGATTAATGCATTTTTTAAATAAATTTGTTTATACTATTAAAAATATTTATCTCAAAAAGAAATTTCTGCCTAATTGCATTTCTTCTTTCCAAATTTCTTTCAATATATCTTGAAACATTAATGATTATGGAAAATCGTAAAAAAATTCTTTCAACTAATAATTTCTTTACAAGTTTTTTGTTTTTTTATTTAATAACGTTGGAATATCTCTAACTAATTTTACTCTATAAATCTTTCAGTATTTCAACAATTTGCATGTTATTGACGAGCACCGCCAACGTCAAATAGAGAAAATGACCATTTTTTCATCTTATTTATTTATCTATAAATAATTTAAAGCGTAATTTAAAAATCAGGCTCGAAGACTCTTCTAAATCTTATAAGCTTTTTTTCAAATTTTGTTTGTCCTATTCGGTCAATATTCGTGAACTGTACGTTATTTTTCACCAAGAAAGTTGTTTTTTCTTACTGTGTGTCGAACCACCAGTCGCACCTTTTTTCAAGGAGAATCAGGGAAAGTACGAGACATAAGGGGAAATGAGTGAAGGTAAAGTAGGCAGAGTGAGGAGAGGGAAATTAGAGAAAATTAGGGTCGGGAAAATGGGTGCATTAAAAAAAACTATGCGAGGAGTGAGGGTAATTAGAGGAAATAAAAGGGATGCAAGGGAAGTGATGGGAAAGTACGGAAAGTTAGGGGAAGTAATTATGTACAATTATCTGAAATAAGAAGCAAGGGAAAGATAGTAAGACGTAAGGTCAAATAAGAGAAGGGGCAGGATGTGGCACGATTCGAGGAAGTTGGAAAAATAAGGAAAATTAGGGAAAGTTAGGGGCAGTAAGTTAAAGATGGGAAGAAACAGAAGTGAGAGGAAATGATGCGAAAAAGAGAAAGTAAGAAAAATGAGATGAGTAGAAAAAGCTTAAGAAGAGTAAGTCATTTAGGGGAAAAAGGTTAAGTGCCGTGAACTAAGCGGGGAGAGGCAACATAAAGTGAGGTGAAACGAGGGAAAATTACGGGAAATTAAAGGAAGAGAAGTAGGAGAAGTGAGAGAAAGTAAGTATAGGGAAATTCGATCAATAATTCCAAACCTTGGCTAAATTAAGGGAAGGAAGCAGGGGTAATAAGGTGAACTACTGTAAGAAAGGTAAAGGAAATCAGGGAAAATGAGGGAAGGGAAGTATTGAAAGGAACAGGAAATGCAGGCTGATGTAGTACGGAACATTTTTGGGACATTAGGGTAATGGATGTATGTGAATGGAAGCAAAATTAGTTGAGTGGAAAAAGTGGAAGTTACGGTAAATTGGAGGAAAGTAGGGAAATGAGGAGCGGTGTAACAGGGGAAGTTAAGGAAAATAAGAGAAGCGGGATAATGGGACACGAAGCGAAGAAATAAGGTAACTGTGAGAAAGTAGGGCAAGGTGAAATGAGTAGAGGAAAATTAGTGGAAGTTAGGGAAAATAAAGGAATAAAATAATGGAGCGGAAGTAGAGAAAGAGATGATAAATAAAGGGAGGGAGAGTAACTAAGGGCAAATAGGCGATGAGCAGTGGGGGAACGAAGGGAAAGTGTAAGAAAATTATATGTGAAAGGAAAAGTTCAGGATAATGAGGGGATTAGAAAAAGCTTACGCAGTTTAAGTTATTGTGGCTTGTAGGGAAAGTGAAAGGAACTGATGAAGGAATAAGGTGAGGTTAAATGAGAGAAAATTATGGAAAATGAGACGAAGAGAAGTAGTGAAATTAAAGGAAAGTGAGAATAGGAAAGTAGGAGAAAGAAGGGAGATCTGTGGGGAAATTAGGGGAGGAAAGTAGAGGAATTGCGGTGAAAAAGGTGAGGCGAAGTACGGGAAATTTTGGGAAATGATGGAGGGGAAGTAGGAAAGGATGGGGAAATTAAGGACGGTTAGTACGAAAAACCGTTCGAAATTAGGTTAATGAAAGTATGGAAATTGACGAAAAATTAGTTGAGCCGAAAAGCTTGTAGTTACGGGAAATTAGAGAGAATTAGGGGAAATAAGGGGCGGTGGAGCAGGGGAAGTTAGGGGAAATAAGAGTAGTGATAGTATGGGACACGATGGGAGGAAGTAGGGTAACTGTGAGGAAGTAGGTAAAGTGAGGTGAAAAGAGGGGAGGAGAAGTATTAGGAGTTAAAGGCAATAAAGGTGGAAAAATGAGTGATGGGTAAGAAGAGAAGGAGATGATAAATAAAGGAAGGAAGATTAGGGTAAATAAGGAAAAATAGGTGAGGGGAGTAGAGAATATTTACGAAGAGAAAGTTATAGAGGGTATTAGAGGAAGTTATGTGATCTAGAGGGGGCATAAAGTGAGGTGAAATGAGAGGAAGTAATGGAAAATTCGAGGAAGAGAAGCAGGGTAAGTAGGGGAAATTAAGTATAGGCAAATAGGAGAAATAAGAAAAAACGTGAAGAAATCAGAAGAGCAAAGTAGGAGTAATTCGATGAAAAAGGTGTGGCGAAATAAGGGAAATGGAGGGAAATGAGAGAGATGATTTACGGAAAGAAAGAGGAAATTAGGATTGGGAAAGTACTTTAAGTAAAGGCAAGTTAGTAGGGGAATGTCTAGAAAGTAGAAAACGTGCGTGGAAAAGAGAGAATGGAAAGTAGGTGAAATGAGAAAGGGAAGTCATAAGAGGGCAATTAATAAAAGGATGGGAAGATAAAGGGAGAATAGGGAAATTTAGGGAAAATAGGAGATTCACAGTACGGAAAAAATTAGGAAGTAAGAGAAATGAGAAGGAATAATCAGGAAAAAGGATAAATGATAGTAGCCAAAGTTTAATTAGAGTACGTTATTTAGGGAAAGTAGGTTGAATTACGTGCAATGAGGGGGAGAGAGATAAAGTAAAATGAAATGATGGAAAATAAGAGGAGGAAAAGTGAAAATAGGGAAATAGGAGAAATTAGTAGAAATTGAGGCGAAAGTAGGGGAGGGACGAAGGGGTAATGAGGTCGGAAAATAGGTGAAGTAAAAGAAAATTAGAGGTGAAGTGTTAAGGGAAATTCGGATAGAGAAGTATCAGAATTGTAAGAAAAATAGGGAGGAATTTAGGATAATTAGGTTTAATGTTAGAAAATGAGAAATATCATATTTACCTATAGGATTAGGCAATACGGCTAATATGAAGAATAACGTAGCGATAATAATCTTCATTTTTTTCAATAAATCTAACTCGTAATCTAACTCCTAAATCAGTTTCTGCTACAATCAGAGCGTCAATTTAGAGTTATTAAAATAAAATTTCACTCAATATATAAATCTGAAACTAAAACTCAGTTATCGAAATTTTACTAATTAATTGTTAAATTATACTACTTCAGTTAGAGAAAAGCGAGGAACTAGATGTTGGTTCAAAATTATTATTAAGAAGGCAATTTCATAAATCTTGTAAATAGACTACGTCACATGTGCTAACATAATGTGTTTACAAGATATTAATTTTTAATGGAAGAATTATAATTACTGAAACATTTAATCTATTTAATCTTGACATACAATGTGATTCGTAAATTGCAGATGTAATCTCAAAATTTATCAGTCTTAATTAAATTAATTTAATGAAATGAAATAATTAAATTATTAAAATAAAGTAATTCAATTACACTATTTAAATCATTTAAATTAATTAAATCAAAGAATTTAATGTAATTAATGGAATGAATTAAATTAATTTTTATTAAATGTATTAAATAAATTAAATATATTACAGAAATAAAATTATTTCATTCATCTGAACGATTAATAATTCAAAGAGTAAATTTATTTAAGAAATTAAACAAATGTGATAGATTTATCGCAAAAATTCGTATTTTAGATTTAAAAAAATAATATTTCAAAGAAGATTCACATATTTTAACAATTTCAGGTTATTTTAAAGTTTTACAAGAACCCTTGGTGCTTTAAAATAAAACTTATTATAGTGGAACAAGCTTTAGTTAATGATAACAATTTTAGTTTATGCCAGAGTTTTTGTTTAGAAATTGGTATTTAAACAAAATAGTAATTACAAAGAAGATTTTAAAAATTCTAAAATGCAGGTTATTTTCTTATCATTTTACAACAAAAAACTTGCAGTTTAAAACAAAAACCATCATAGCTCAAATAAGATTTGCAATTTTTCAATCCTACCACTCCCATACTTTCCCTCTCCTGACTTCACCCTGAGCCCCCTTTCGCCAACTTCTCACTCCACCACTAACCCCTCTCCTCGCTTGTCCAGTTGACCTTCCCTTTCCCCTGTTCCCCTTCCTAAGTCCTCTATTCTCCTCTACTCGACACATTCATTTCTTTTACTTTCATTGTTTTCTTATACCCCTCTAGTATTCTATCACTTTCCCTGCTCTGGCTCTCCTCATTACCCCTCACTTCCTCTACTTTCCATCTCCTTATTTTCCATCATTTCCCACACGTTTCTCTCATTTCCTCTCACTTCCACTTACTCGCGCCCTCTCTTTAATTTCTTATTATTTCTTCTTACTTCCTCTCATTCATCCTCGTTTCCCCTACCTACTCTTTCCTCATTATCTTGAGACCCTACTTCCCCTTCACTCATTTCACATTACTTTCTCTACTTCCCTTTCCTTCATTTTAACTAAGTTTAGCTACTCCTCCTTCTTCCATTTCTCTCTTGCACATCATTATTACTACTTTTCATCCCGTCATTTCAACTCAGACCGCTAGTTCCCATACTTGACCTCTCCCGATTTTCACTTATTTCCGTTCACCTCCCCTTTCTCGCTTCACGTCCCCAC
>JAWWLR010000002.1:73742265-73757685 GCA_035041075.1 Acraspis erinacei
ATTTTCCCTAACTTCCAATGCGCTCACTTTTCCTGAACTTACCCTACTTTTCCTTTTATTGTTTGACTTAAACAACCCTAATTTTTATCAATTTATCTGCTCTACATCTCCTTATTATCCCTCACATCTTCTACTTCTTATCTCATCACTGCCTATATTTCTCATCCTCTCATTTCCTCTCACTTCCACTTCGCTCACTTCCTCTACTTAGACTTTTATTATTTCTTCTTATTTCATCTCATTTACTCTCATTTTCTCTATCTACTCTTTCCGCATTACCTTTATTCTCCTACTTCCCCTTCACTCATTTCCCCTTGGATTCCCTACTTCCCTTCCCTTCGTTTAACCTAATTTTACCTACTCCTCCTTTATACATTCCTCTCATGCCCACTATTGCCCATACTATTTCTCCTCTCATTTTCCCTCACCCCCCTAGTTTCCCTACGTACCCTCTCCTTACTTTCACTTAGTTCCGTTTACCTCTCCTGTCTTGCTTCTCTTCCCCACTCTCGTTTCTTCTAATTTGCACTACTTACCTTTCTCTCATTTCCCCTTACTTTTCCCCTCATTGTCCCTGATTTTCCCTTAATGACATACGTATTGTTTAAAGAATTATGACATTGTTTTAAAATATTATTTGAATGTTAACATTAAGCGAAAACATGCCCAAGAAAATCACGTCTCAAAATAAATGAAAATTGTTTTTAAAATAGTAATTTCTTTAAAATTCGAAAGTATTGCAGAAGCAATTATGAACATCAATATTTGACAAAATTCAAATTTGGAATCCTTTGAATTATTTTGACTCTTGTGAAATACCTTGAAATCTTTACACAGGCTTAAAGTATTTAAAAATAATCTAAAAATCCTAACAAGGGAATGAACTCGTTTGAAATCTTTTTCAATCCTCGGAAATCCCATAACAGTTTTTTCATTCTCTTAAAATGGTATAAAATCTCTCAAAATTCTTTGAAATCTGTTAAAATCGGCAGAAGCAATCTTCACCGCGTTTTGATCTCGATACGTTAAGTTGTTTCCAACGTTCTGAAAATATACCTCTTGGTCGCCAGGCATACCGCATTGCTCAGTAACTGAAACGGACCTCTTTGCACAGGAAAGTGAGCCTCGCCCACTCTGCTATCGGGCCGCCTCACCCACTCTGCTATCCGGCAGCCTCCCCCGGTTTTCTGTCCGGCAGCCTCGCCCAATCTGTTGTTCGGCAGCCTTACCCACTCTGCTATCCGGCATCATCGCCCACTCTGCTATCCGTCAGCCTCCTTCGGCTAGTCCGTGGTCCTGACGCCCAGGTTGGGGTGGACAGAACGGTCTTCGGTTAGGTCACAGATTCAGTGGAATGGCTTTGTGTGTTCAGTAGATGTGAGTGGGGTGTGACCATTACACGAAATCGACTAGCGTTAGTTTCCTCAATATGGAGCCTGTTCTGTAGGTAGTAACGAGACCTTATTTAGGAGATCTGCAGTTTAAGGTGGGTTCCGAACCACCAATGCTTCGGCAGAAGTACATAGAAAAATTGTCTATGGCGCCAGCACATTTATCAAACCCCACACTTCTCACGAAGGCTCCATGGCAAAATGAACGGCAAGGAAGAATTTTTGTTATTTAATGAAATGAAGTTGTAACCCACTGGAAACTTAGCATCGGACTTCATTTTAAAATTTTCAATGTGGTAAATAGATAAATTTAAAATTATAGAAAAAAATTAGAACTTCAAGCCAAACGAGGCAAAGTATGATATAAATACTTAGAGCATGAAGAGCTTTTGTATCTGTTTTTGAATCCTGTGGATTCCTCAAATTTAGTGAATTCTTTGAATGTCTCGAATTCTGTAAATTCTTTGAAATTTTCAAATTCCTAGAAATTGGTCAATTATGCATTTATTAAATTCCTTGAATCCTGGAACAATGTGAGTTTTTCGAATTCATTGAATTCCTGCTTTTCTTTGAATTCCCTGAATTCTGCGAATTTCTTAAATTACACAAATTCTGTTACATCATAAAGGCTTAAATTCCTTCGAATTTCTTAAATTCATTGAATTTTGAATTGATTTTCCCGCACTCTTTGAATTCATAAAATTCCTACAATTCCTCGAATTCCGTAAATTCATCCAATTCTTAGAATTCTTCCAATTTCTAGAAGAATGTCAATTTATCAAATCCTTTGAATTGATTAGATTCACAAGATTCATCTAATATTTAGAATTGATTGAATTCCTCGAATTTTTCGAATTCGTAGAATTCTTTGAATTCCTCAAATTCTTCGCATTTTTCGAATTCGCAGAATTCTTTGAATTCCTCGAATTCTTTTAATACTAAGAATTCCTCAAATTCTTATAATTCTAAGAATTCTGTGTATTCCTTGTATTCTTTCGAATCCTCAAATTCAGTGAATTCCTGCATTTCTGTAAATTACCTGCGTACGGCAAATTTTTCGAATTTAGTAAATTTCACAAATTCTGGGAAATCCTGTTATTCATAAAATCCTATCAATCCCTTGAATTCCTTAAATTCATCAAATTTGTGGAATTCTCCGAATTCTTAGAATTCCTTCAATTCTCTAAATTTCTCTAATCCTTTGAACAGCCACATTTCTTTGAATACTGCGAATTCTTTCAGTTCATCAAATTCTGTGGATTCCTCAAATTTAGTAAATCCTTTGAATACCTCGAATTCTGTGAATTTTTTGAATGCCGAGAATTTTGTTAATTGAATTCCTGGAATTCATTGAAATACTTGAAATACTCAAATCCTTGGAATGTCTCAAATTCATTATATTCCTGGAATTCATCGAGTTCCTCGAATTCAGTGAGTATTTGAAATACTTAAAGTCTTTTAATTCTAAGAATTCGGTGGATTTTTTAAACTAATTGAATTCTGAGAATTCCTTGAATTTGTCTAATGACGCAAATTCTGTGAATTCCTTGCATTCATTAAATTAATTGAATTTCTTGACTCCTGGAACTGCATGTATTTATTTAATTTATCGAATTCCTAGAATTCTTTGAAACACTTAAATTATTTCAAGTTCTCGTAATCATTGATACTCTTGTAATAAGCAATTTCTTAAATTCTTAAAATTCCCCGGCTTGTTTTAATCCAAAATTCCTGAAAATTCCTCGAATTCCTCAAATTTCTCAATTTCATCGAACTCCGCGGATTCCTTAAATTTATTGAATTATTTAAACTCCTGAATTTCTGTGTGTTTTTTTTTTGCTGGTAATCTTCAACTATGTAAGTTTGAATTTTTCCGTATGAAACATTAACACGATTTATTGAATGAAAATGAAGGAAACTTCACCGGAAACGACGTAGGAAATTACATCGGAAACTACGCTGGAAACGATGCCGGAAATGACAACGTAACCAACGTCGAAAACAAAATCAGAATTTAAGATCAGAGCCGACGTCTTCTCCGGTGCCGTTTCCGGCATCGTTTCCGGCATCGTTTCCGGTGTCGTTTCCAACGACAGTTCCGTTGTGATTTTTTTGTTGTACTTTTTATTATGATTGTTTTAGGGGAATATTTCTTTGAATGAAAGAACTGTGAATCGATTGAAAAAATATATTTTAAAGTCAAGCAAATATTTTATAGGCTCAAAAAAGTACTTCCCCACATCAAATTTTTGAACATTTGAAGCAAAAAAATATCCCACTCATTAGAAAATATATTTATTTGACCTGAAAAATTCGCCAGTAGAATAAAGTAATTCGTACTTTAATTATAATACATATTTACATAAATGAACAATTGAATTTTTTCAACTTAAATTATAATTATAATTGTTATTATTATAATATTTAATTAACTCTCACTGACCATAACTGCGAAGAAATATTTCTTTAATTATACTGTGTTATATATGATATGTTTTTATTATTGTGTCATATATTGTGTTTAGATAAATATATATTTCTTTAGTTATAGGAAATATTTTATTTTATTCCTAGAATTAAATTATTTGTAACAAATAAATATTTATTCCAACTAAGTAATGGTTAAAAAAAAGCATTTATTAATTTGGCGTCATTTTTTTTTAATTGAGTATATCTTTAGAATAAAGAAATATGTTTTTAAATTCAATATCCATGTTTTTTATTGGAAGAAATATTTCTTTGGCATTTATCTTGAGGCTTAGATATGGCTTTCGGCCTTAGAGTTTCCATGATGCGGTAGCATCGTTAGCAATACTGGTGACTTCACCCTCGACGGACACGATCTCGATTCCTGCTGGAGGTCAATTTTTCATCCAATTTTTTAGTTTCCGGTGCATCAAGATTTTAAATTATCTGATTTGTTTGAATTAAATATGTATAATAATAACAATGTTAATTATAATTTAAGTTAAAAAACTGAAGGTGTTCATTTATGTAAATATGTATTATACTTTAAGTACAAACTACTTTATAACACTCGCGCATCGTTTAGTTTAGAGAAATATATTTTTTAATCAGTGGAATATTTTTTCGGCTTCAAATGTTAAAAAATTTGATTTGGCGAAATAGTTTCTTGAGCCAATAAATATATTTTTTTCTATCAACTCACATTTCTTTCATTCAAAGAAATACCCCCCTACAACCATCGTAGTAATAAGTACATATTAAAAAAAAAATTAACACCGGAACTGTAGTTGGAAACGAGTTTGGAAACTATGCTGGAAACCACGCTGGAAACGACGCTGGAAACGACGCTGGAAACGACGCCGGAAACGACACCGGAAACGACGTCGGCTCCAATCTCAAATTCTGATTTTTTTCCGACGTCGGTTACGTTGCCATTTCCGGCGTCGTTTCCGTCATCGTTTCCGATGTCATTTGTACGTCGTTCCCTGTGCAGTTTCCGATGTCGTTTCCGACGTCAGATTTTTCAAAAGGGTATAAAGATCATATTTCGCTATTTTTCTGTGACAGGCAGAATAATTTTATTTCAGTTTACGGAGCGGTTTCTCGTTCCCTGAATTTTCAGAAAATGTAAAGCAAACGAGAGAGAAGATAATTTCTAGATAGCGAGCTAGTTTCTGGGTAGTCTTGATAGCATCGTTGTTGCATTATTTATAGAGGGAACAATCGCAATTTGCCCAGCTTCGCTGTTTTATATGTGTACCTAAGAAGGTTTCTCGTTTCTCCCAGATATGATCTTTATCCTTGTATTTTTCCGAATTTTTTTCGTATCTTGAAGAATTAAAGTTGGTAAAGGAAAAAAGTTATTACAAATGTACTGAATATTCCAGGCTACAGAAAATGTTTTTTATTACGGTCGCGAAAGAAAGTGAATGGCTTCATTTAATTAAAAAGGAAACTTCGTTATACTTTTTATCTTGGACTCACCTTATTTTCCTGTACATAAACGAAATATGCTTTCTACCATGATTTTGTTTTAAATAATAAAAGAAGATATTTCGATAAATTAACTTAACTCATCAGCATGTTCCAAAGTGAAAATAATTTTGTAGTAAAACAGGAATGTTTTTTTTTACGAAAAAAATTTGAATATTAAGCCCACTCGCGGCATTTTTCGCCAAAGGCGTCGATTGGCTACATCTGAGAGCTGCCATTCTTCGCGGGAAGACTCAAATTATCTAAGTTATGTGTATTCTAAATTTTTGAATAAAAATTGTTGATAAAAATAAATCTGAATGTAAATTTATTTCCAAACTTATTTTACACATTATTAATAAATAATATTTATAAGGAAAACAATTACTTGAACTTTATCCTTATCTTCCTTGTAATCAAATCCAGAAAAAAGCACTTATTGGTCATTAATCTAAATTCCTGAGTGAATTGGCTGAATTGGACTTCCGTTTTTTAGTTTTATTTTTAGTTCTGTTTGATTCGACTTTTATTTTTGAAATTTTGAGTTCTAATTTTGTGTCAATTGTTAACAAAAAAGTTCATTTTCAACCGAAGATTTTAATTAAAGAGATTAATTTTATACGAAGGAAGACTAATTTTTACTCAATTATATAAATTTTTAACCAACTAGTAGAATTCATAAAAATTAAATCTGAAAGAAATGAATGTACTATCAAGCAGGTAAATTCTCTGACACATGTTTTAAGCAGAGTTTGCAACAAAAAATTTATTTTTCAACTAAAGATTTAGATTTGCTATAAAACAGTTGAATTTTCAACCCACGTATACAAATTCTAAAGGAAACACTTTAATATTTATAAAATAAAAATGTTAATAAATAATAAAAATAATATTTCATTAACATAAGATTTTAATTATAATTTATAAACTGTTGAATTAAAAAAAAATGAATTTTATAAAAAAAAATTAAATCCTCTCCAAAATCAAATTAGATTTTAACTAGGCACTTCCATTTTTAACCAATTTTTTTTTTAAATTCTCAACCAAAAATGAAATGATTACATTCGTATTGAAGAAAATTAATACAAAACGAACAAAATTATTAAATGTTAACAAAATACCTGAATTTTCACGAGTTCAACATTCAAACAAAATGTTACATTTTTAAATAAAAAGGTGATTTTTTTATCAGAAAAATTAATTTTATACAAAAAGGTACATTATCAACAAAATACATTATTTTTCAACCATCTACATGATTTTCATTTAAAAAAGACATTTTAATTAAAAATAGATTATTTAAATGTTCAGTTAAAGAAATTTATTTTGAACCGAAAATAAAATTTATTTTTCAGCAGTATATTTTATTCTTCAAACGTAGAGTCGAATTTACGATCTTTTTTAGCAAAATTCCTAAATTTTAAACCAAGGACATAAATTTTTCACTAAAATGATGAATCTTAAGGAAATTAATTTTTAAGATAGGAGCTTAACATTCAACCAATCGGTTGCATTTCTGAACAACCCAGATCACTTTTTACGAAAATAGTATAGTTGTATAAAAATAATTTTTTATTACCTAATTGAAAAGAGGAGGGGGTCAGCTACGATCTCACATCAAATGGGGGGCGGGGGGTAACTGAAATTTAACAAATTATCACAAAAGAGTAAATCAACAAATTCTGAAAGTAGCATCAAATAATATGTGCACGCTCCCAAACCTTTTCAAAAATAAATAAATAATTTATTTTGATAAAAAGTTGCTTTAGGTAAATTTTTAAGAATTTTGCTCTAATAAGTTTATTAGTCTGTCATTGATTGAAGCGCACTACTCTCTTGAAAGGAAACAGAGAAATCTGACTAATTTTTAAAAAAGTTTTACTGGTTGATACAGCAAGATGTGTGTCACTGACAACCAGTGGGATTTCACTGGTTCAATCAGTGATGTTCAATGGTTGGATAGGTTAAGTTCACTTGCTTGATCGGTGAGTTTCAGTAGTCCAATCAGTAATGTTAAATAGTTCAAGCATTGAGGTTCACTGGTTCAATCAGTGATGTTCAATGGTTCGATAGGTTAAGTTCACTTTTTCAATCAGTGAGTTTCACTAGTTCAATTAGGGATGTTAACTAGTTCAATCATTGAGGTTCAATGGTTCAATCAGTGATGGTGAATATTTCAATCAGTGATGGTTAATATTTCAATCAGTGATGAGGCCTAGATAAAATCAGCGAGGTTCACAGGTTCAATTTGTGACGTTCACTGGTTCAATAAGTTAAGTTCACTAGTCCAAACAGAGAGGTTTACTGATTTAATCAGTATCAACAGTCATCCAAACGTATGTGTTGTCATCGGTCAGATGGTTAGGTATGACACTTGTCACTCATCACTTTTGTGCTAACCCAAGTGGCGAGGGGCCTCCCCAAATTTCAACTGAAACATATTGTACTTTCTGTTTCTTGCAACATGGCCCCAAACATTTCCAATTATTTCTCCAGATGACTGGAGGTTTTAATCTTGTCCGCGTGGAGCACTATTTAACTAGTTGAATCTATGATTTGACTGGTATATTCAGTAACAATTTTTCAATTTAGCCACTTACTGGTTCATCCAGTCATGGTATGAGAATCACTGGTTCACCAGTAATAATTTTAAAAAAATACTGATTCAACCAGTAACGATTTTACTGATTCAGTTTAATAAAGCGTGTTCAGAAACACAAACCGAGATAGCTGCTTTTAACATAGAGGTATCAAAATGTTAAACGAATTGAAATTCGAGTCTGAATACTCACCGACAATATTGAGATAGACAGGATGGCCTATCGGTGGGGTGGTGGAAATTTGGCATTCATATATTCCGGAATCCTTTCGCTGTGGATACCGTATCCTTAGAGTCCAGTCTTCAGTGTGTGGGGCGTGTAAAGCCTCAAAACGTTGGTCGCTTGTGTAAGTGTAGCGTCCCACTGTCAACAAGTGGATATCGCGATGCCTCACCCATGATACCTAAAAAAAAGAAAGAAAACTCTCTGAAACGGTGAAAGTGTCAGAAAATCTTACCTGATATAAAAAAACTGAAAGTCTTCATTTTCAGCCCTTGTTTCACAGTTTTATGTAGAACTCAGTGATCAATTAACTTTTTACACAATTTTATTTATGTAATTAAATTTACTGATGCTTCAAAATATTAAAAATCGATGCCTTAATTTCATACCGCTCCACATCAAGTTCAGCGGGATACCGCTCCGCACGAGGTAGCGGGTTACCGCTCCGCATGGCGGTAGCGGGCTACCGCTCCGCATCGCGTTTAGCAGGGTACCGCTCCACATCGTGTGTTGCATGGTTCCGCTCCGCATAACATTTAGCAGGGTACCGCTCCGCATCGGGTTTAGCAGGATACCGCTTCGCATTACATTTAGTGGTGTACCGCTCCAAATCGCGTGTAAACAGTACACACCAAGTCCTGTGTATCAATATACGATCTGGAGCGGTATGAATTGGAGGCATCTAAATTAAAAGCTGTGCGCAATTTTTAACAGAAAAGTTGAATTTAAAAAAAAAAGACTAAACTTCAGAAGGTTATTGAATTTCCAATCCACAAGGACCAATTTTCTACCTCAGAAACGAACATTTAACAAATTAGTTTAATTTTAGGGAAATAGGGGAATAGGGAAGAAAGAACGATTTAAACCAGGATTTTTTTTTGGAATATTCAAAAAAGATTGAATGGTAAAATAGAGGATCTGAAAAATAACTTAGAGTTTTCAAAATATTTGTATCGCAAACTGTATTAGTGGGATAAGTGGTGTAAAAGTGGGATAATGAAATTTTCAGATCAAACCATGAATTTTTTAATTGAAAAAACGAATTTTTGACAAGAAATTTCAATCACAAGTCAAGCGGGTAAAATTTTGAGCGAAACAGTGCATTTATATACAAATCGTTTAAATCTTCCACCCGAAAATATGAATTTTTAAAAGAAAAGTTAACTTTTCACCGAATTATTAAATTTTCATAAAAGCAGTTTAATTTTCAGCCAATTACTTTAAATTTCAAATTAAAAAAATAGTTTTAAAACGGATAATTTCATTTTCAACAAAATAGTTTGATTTTATATAAGATTATCGAGTTTTTAAATCAAAAGCAGGAAATTTCCGCCAAGCAGTGGAATTTTTGAACTGAAAATATAAATTTTCAACCAAAAGCAAAATGCATTATTTTAAAGGATGCATATCTTAAAATCCAATAGTTTATTTTCAGTTAAAAAAGAAGAATTCACAATCAAACAGTTGAATGTTGAACTAAATAGATGAATTTTTAACAAAAATTATTAATCTTAAAAAAAGTTAATTTTCAACTTAAGGAGTTGAAAATTTAACCCAAAAGATTATGATTTGTTTTTCAAAAAAGAAGATTAATTTAAAAAAATTAAATAGTACTATTTTTAAACAAAGAAATGAATCTTCCACAAAGAATGAATAAATTTTCGAAAAATTTGTTGAAAATTTTAAGCAATTAGATGAATTTTTCACCAAAAATATTACTTTTTAACAACACAGTATTATTTTTAAACAAATAATCAATTTTGCAACCAAATACTTCAATTTTTAAACAAACGAGATGCACTCCCAACCTGAAATGTAATAATAAACCTTTCAGACAAAAGGAGTTGAATTTTCTTATTGAATTTAGGCGAGGTCAAACTTGCGAGTTGAGCCGAAGCTGAAAATTCTTGTACAGGAACTTCGGAGGATCGTGGACAAGTTCTGAAAACACAATTCTACACTCGAACTAGTACCGGTAATCTTGGCGATTAGTGTGCAGGAATTTGGCAGAGGAACCTGCAACGACAAAGGAACTCTTGTATGATCTTGCAAAAATTCCTGCACAGGTTTCTCTAAATTTTCCTGTACAGGTTCCTTTGAATGATCTTGTATATAGGCAATGCACAGGTATCTTTGAATGATCTTGGATAGGTCATGCATACATTCCTTTGAATGATCTTGTATAGGTTCCTTTGAATGATTTTTAATATGACCCTGTACAGATGCCTTTCAATGCCTGTACTGGTCCATTTTCGAAGTCAATTTAAGTTGCTACCATTTTATTTCCTCGAAGAATTAACTGACTATCGGGAGAGCCGAAACACTAGCCTACCCTCCCGGAATAGTTCCTACGTAATTCCCTGTATAGGGTCCAGAACAAGATCCTCTACATGAACCTCCACCTCAATTCACCATGTGAAGGAAACTGTACAGAATCATCCAAAGGTTAGCTTGCATACAGGTTCCTTTTTAGAATCATGTACAGGTTCCTTCGCCAAAGTCATGTACAGGTAACGTCAAGATTACTTGTACAGGTTCCTTTAAACTGTGCACAGGCTCGTATAAGACAAATTATTTAAGATTGTAGAAATTCTTTGAAATCTAATCTTTTCAGTAAAAATGTAACTTAAAAAATGTATTGCAAACCATTAATTTATTAATTTGTGAATTTACCCACATTTCCGAAATTACCTCGTCTACGTTATATTTTATCGAAATTTGTTGAGAGAAACATAGAGGAAGGAGGAAAAATAAATATCAAAAGACTATTTGAAAAATTCTGTTTTACTATACAACCACATTGGTAGCTATCACTATTTGAGACGCGCCTGTCGCTTACATGATCGAACGATAAAAGTTTACGCCTTCTGTTTTATCTGTAAAGTTTACGACCCCGCTGGATCCATCTTTAGGTGATTACTTTGAATGATTTTTTTAAACTCAAGGCACGTCTTATTCTACCCACCAACTCGATATTAAAGCTTCTCCTTCCTAATGGCAGAATGATAAGAGAAAGATAGATGTAAGGAGTCCTTAAGAAGCTTGCAGATTCGGGTGGTAGATTTTTTTTCTTCAGATTTTCATGCTTATCTGCACCACAAATTTCTTGGAACCAACAAAAAATGGCGCATTTTTTTGGTAGAAAAATTATATCTAGAGGGTCTCCAATCCCGATTAAACTCTTCATCCCAATCTTATTCGCCCCTACTTCCCCTACATTCCCATAGTGTCTTTCTCGGACCCTACTTTCTCACTACTCTTCTACTCCCTATCCAAATACCTCAATCTTTTCTTCTCCTCCCTTCCCAACTTCCTTTTGAGTTACTTCTCGGCCTCCTCAATTGAATAGTTCACCCTACATAACCCCTTATATCTCCTACTTAAAATATTATTTTCACTTAATTCTTACCTTTCTTCTTTTATTTTCCCTGTGGCTCTTGCTTCATTTCCATCTTTTTCCCTTTCCTCACTTTCCTTACTTCCGCTCCCAAAATTTTCCTTCATCTCCCCTATTTCTCGCTTCATTACCCTACATCCGTCTGTTTTGTATAATCAGTCACCCTGCTGACCCTGCTTCACCTCCGCTCATTTACCCTCACGTAACCTAATTTTCTTGCGCTCACCACCCTCCCTTAATTTACTGTTACCTCACTTTTTCCATTTATGTAACATATTCCTCATTGAAATTTCCCTATCCTTTGCTTTCTTCACCTCTAGTTCGCCTCACGTTATGTCCACTACATTGCTCCATCAATTTCCATAATTTTCCCTATCACCACTCTTCTTGGTTCCCCTACTTTCCCTCTCATTATTCCCTTGTTATTTCCCTCTCATTCATTCCCCCATTCCTTCTTCCCTTTACCTTATTCCCCACCCCTCACTTCCGCTCACTTAATTCACCAATACTTCCCCTACTTCTGCAAACCTCATATACCTTCACTTCTCATACTTCAACTTTCCTAAACTCTAAACCCCACTCTCAATTCACCCTCTTTCCCTATACTACCCCTTCTGCCGTTGTATAAGAATTTATAATAATGTTACAAGAATATATTAAATATATGATTTATATTTATTTCATAACAATATTATATCAGAATAATGCTAGAGAGTTGCCATTTTTTCTTAAATTTCTTACTTTTCCAATACTTCAACCTTCGCTTCTCCTCCCTTCCTGAAATTCTTTCAAATTTAGTTCCCGTCCTCTTCACTTGACAACTTCACCCTACATTTCCCGTTATATCTCCTACTTCAAATATTATTTCCCCTTGCTTACTACCACTCTTCTTTTATTTCTCCTACGTCTCTTCCTTCATTCCCCTCTTTTTCCCTTTCCTCACTTTCCTTACTACCGCTCACAAATTTTCCTCCATCTCCCCTATTTCCCGCGTCATTTCCCTGCATCCTTCTGCCTTCCTCTGATCACTTACTCTGCTTTTCCTCCGCTTAATGACCCTCACTTCACCTAATTTTCTTCCCCTCACCGCCCTCACTTAATTTACTATTACTCCCCCACGTCTCATTTATCATATTACTCTACTTAAATTTTTCTTCTCTTTTGCTTCCCTCACTTCTAATGAGCCTCCCGTCATTTTCCCTACTTTACTCCATCTTTCGCATAATTTTCCCTATCACCTCTCCTCACGTTTTCCCTAATTTCCCTCTTATTATTTCCTTTAAATCTCATCATCATCCCTCGTATCATTTCTCTTGCCTTTCCTTCCAACATTTCTCCTTCCCTTTACATAATTCCCCACCCTCACTACCGCTCACTTCCTGTCACTTCATTTACCAATACTTCCTCTACTTCCGCAACCCTGATCTTCGACCAATTCCCGTAGTTTACCACCCCTATCGACATTAAAACACACTCAATTCACCCTCTTTCCCCCTACTGTCCTTTTTTCTTCTACAACTTCTTTCAAATATAATTCTGTAATTTTCAAATTTTTCTCCAGTTTCGCTCAATGTAAAGTACTCATTAATGCCATTCAACAAAACGCGATTGCGCAAACAATACATTATTGTTTATAACAATTTTCTCCGCAAATTAATGCCAGATAATTGTAATTTTTTCTAAAAATGTTAACTGACCAATCTTCACTTAGTGAGTGTGTTTAAATAATTTCAGATTGTGTACAAATATCTTTCCTTACAGTAGTGCTAGAAATTTGCCACTTTTCTCTAAAATTCCCAACCTTCTTTCAAATTTTCAGTTCAAGTGATGCTAGAATCAAGGCCAGTTAACAAATTATTTATTTGAACAATGTTTTGTTGTTTATAACTAAATTTTCTTAGAATAATGCTAAAAAATTACAGTTTTTTCGGAAATTTTCAACTTTTTCCTAAATAGTAAAAATTCTCCTTTGAAAAACCGCAACTTTCTAGCATTATTATAAGAAAAGATTACTACGTACAATAAAAGATTTTTTAAGCAACTATCCTTTTTAACTTTAATTAATTGTTACCTTTTTCAAAGGTAAACGCTAAAAAGGGTTATAAATTTTTGAGAAAACCGAAAGTTTCCAGCATCATTTTAAGAAAATATTGCTACTATTAATAATGAATTGTTTGCACAATGACTTTTGTTAAATTTAATTAATTATCACGTTACTCTAAGCGGAAAGTTTAAAAAAGGTTAGGAATTTCAGAAAATACTTCAAATTTTTACATAATTTTAAGAAACTATTATCATAAATAATTTTAAAAAAATCTTTAAACACATATTTTGTTAACATTTTGTTCTAAATACGTGTTTAAATTTATAGCTTTTTCAATTAATGATTATCTAATGTAGACTCATCATCTACTGTAGGATGGTCGCTCGAATTCTAAATTTTTCGTTCCATGAACTTTTAAAACAAGTTTCTTTACCGACATCTCAAGCGAACTAAAATTTTAGCGGATTGGATGATTCTTCTGCCTCACAGTGTTGACTAATGAGGAAAGTTTGTACAAACATAGAAAGTTTGCCAAGACCTGTATTTAAAAATTTATAATTTGCCGTAAATGTTACGGGACTTTAAGGAAGCATTGACCGAAAAAAAACTCTTGGGCCAATTAGCATTTGTGCTGAAAGAGGAAGGTAACCTCGATTTGTTACTTAAAATATTCTGAGAGACTTACTATTGAAGCTTAAAACCCCATGAGCAAATGAATGTACATACGTTATTCTTCTCACTCCTACCTTACCTTTTTCTTTTATTTTTCTTACGTTCCTTCCTTCATTTCTTCTCACTTCCCCTTTCCACTCCTTCCTTACTTCCGCTCCTGCAATTTCACTGTATTTTCCTGCTTCTCCTCTCATCATTTAGCTTCGTCTCACTAGCGTTCTCCAATAATTCCCCCTACTTCTCATTACCTTATTGACCCTCGCTAGAACTAATTTCCCTCCCCTATTGTCCCTCCCTTCATTTACGATTTATTACATTTCTCCTCCCTCCTCGCATTTCTCCTACTTTCCTCCTTTTACTTCCCTTCAATATCCCTGTTCACCCCTTAACACCCTCCCCACATTTTCTCTAATTTCTTCAAAAATATTCTCCTTTATTTCACCTATGAGCCCTATTTTCATTTTCCCTACATTCCCTCTCATAAGTTCCCGACGACTCCACCATTGTCTCCCCTCCTATTTTATCTACTTTCCTTCCCCACTTTTCCCCTCACTTGAAATAATACCCCTGCCCTTACTAAATCTCACTTTCTGCCTTTATTTACCATTACTTCCCAGCCCCTTATCTCTCTTTAATTTTCATACTTTCCCTCCTCTAACTTCTGCAACAGGAAGATAATCTCAATTTTTAGTTTACAAGGTTCAGATAGACGTAATATGGAAGCTTCGAAAACCATGAGGAAATTAAAGTAGAGCTACTATTGTTCACACTCTTCTCTTACTCCCTATATCAATACTGCAACCTTCGCTTTTCTTCCCTCTCCCAACATTTTTCACATTTACTTTCAGCCCTGCTGACATTCCCTACATCATCCTTCATTTCCTATTAGATCTCCTACTTAAAATCTTACTTTCACTCACTTCTATTTCCTTATTTTACCTAGTTCCACTCCCAAAATTTCCCTGTATTTCCATACTTCTCCTATAACTTGCCTTCTTTTCCATCAGTTCAAATAATTTCGCTCCCCTGCTGCCACTCCCTTCATTTACTGTTTTTTTTGGTTCTGGTCCTCTCGTCACTTCTACCACTCTCCTTTTATTTCCCATCGTTTTAAATTTCCTCACTTTTCCTAATTCCCCTCCACACATTTCCTCT
>JAWWLR010000002.1:73763474-73775343 GCA_035041075.1 Acraspis erinacei
TTGATTCTGTTTTAATCTGCAGTAATGCACTTTTATTATGGAGTAATACAATTGTCATCCAGGTAATTTGGAGTAATTTATGTAGTGAGAAGTAGTCCAAGAAGTACAAATGATGAAATTGTAATCCAGAGTAATCCTGGAAATTCAGAGCAATGGGAATCTTTTCTCCAAATAATTTTTAACTATTTTGTTGAAAATTACTTGTTTTTTGTTGATGTTGAAAATACATTTTTTTAAACAAAAATTAAACTATTCCCGTTTTGGTTGAAACCTGACCTGTTCTAAAATTATTAATGTCTCTAGTTGAAAAATTTGTACTTTACAGTAGAAAATAATCTTCGTTGAAAAATCCTACTATCTGGTGTAAAATTGAATCAATTTAATTAAAAAGTCAAACGTTTAACGAAAAAAACAGTTTCGAAAAAACAGTTTAATTTTGAACCTTAACATTTTCAACTAATATCTATAATAATCTTTAACCAAAAGAAATTTTGTTAACAAATTAATTTTTAACTAATTAGTGGAATTTTGAACTAAAAACGATACATTTTTAGTTCAAAATTGAACTACTTGCTTAAAAATTAAATTAATTTATTTTTAAAACCATTTTTTGGTTGAAGATTACCTATCAATTTTCGTTGAAAATGATTTTTTTTGTTAACTGAAAATCCAGCCATTCCTAGTTGAAAATTAAGGAACTTTTTTTTAATTGATTTCATTTGGTGCATTATTAACTTTCTTAGCTCAAAATACATCCAATGGATGTTTGATTAAAAATTGACCATTTTTAGTTGAAAACTTTGAACATAACTAGTTTTTTAAAAATTCAACTAATACATTGAAAGATCATGAATTTTGTTAAAAAGTTGTCTTTTTTAAAAATAAATTTAATCTTCTTTCTTGAAAATTCATCTTTCAGGTTAAAAGTCAACTATTTTCTCAAAATTGGAACTACTTGCTTAAAAATTCAACTTATTGGTAGAAGAATTAAATAATTTTTCGAAAATTATTTTATTATGCTTGACTAGTAATTTTCTTAACTAAAAAAGCAACTATTTAATTTTTAGTTAAAATGAATTGTTTTTGTTTGCAAATTCAACTATGAAATTTGCGATTGAGAATTCATCTTATTTGATTTGAAAATAATGCTGCTTACATCCAGACGATACATATTCTGCTTTCCTTTTCAAGAAACGTGTATTCAATTTCAAATTCAATTTAAAGCTTCAATTTATTTAAAATTTAAAATTCAAATCTGTTAAAGGGCGGGAATGCAATATTCCAAACAAAACATTTTTAAAAATTCCTTAACAATATTATTAAATAATTATTTTTTGGTTAAAGATTCATCATATTAGTTGGATATTAATCTCTTTCGTTGATAATAATTAAACCATCTTGAAAAAATAGTTTTTCATGTTAAAAATCAGTTTACTTCAACTGAAAATTTAAATCTTCTATTTTTTGTGGTAAACAGGTGTTATTAAATTAAAGATTCATCATTTTGTTGAATGTTCATTTCCTTGGTTGAAAGTTTACTATGTTTTAAATTAATTTTTCTATTGTTAAATTTCTATAATTTCAGTTGAAAACTTGATGATAATAATCTTAATTTTATTGTTTGTTGTAACTTCAGAAATTAGGTTTATTAATTTACCTCCCAAGAACAACAATTTTTTAATAAAAATTTTCTCTTATTTTTGACGGATTTTCATTTCTGTAGTACTCTCTTGCAAAATCTAATTTTCTATGTGAATGTAGCATCATCAGAAGAATTTATAGGGATTGTAAAATTTCTAGCGTTCTTTGAGATGAAAATGTGGGTTCTTATATTTTCTAGTACATAATTCATTTTGAATTTCATTTCTGCAAAATTTCTCTAGCTTCGCTTTCCGTCTCTTGATTTCGCTGTTTGACAACATTTCAAACCCTCATTTTTCCTTAATAAGAATTTCAGATTTTTTTCATTTTCTGTGTGTTTCGAAGTTAATTTATATAAATGTACTTTAAATGTAAATTGAACCTTTGCTACTAGATTCGTCAAGTAAGGACGGTAATTTAAAATGTTGTGAAATGCAAAAATATTGAAAGAATAACTCTGAACTTTTCCTGGACTGGGATGGTCTCATCCATTTTTCATTTGAAGTGTTCCTTTTTTTAACTAGAATTTTCAGCGTGTGACGTCTTGCAAATATACTTGTACAATTTCTCATTGTACTGCGGAGTATTCAACATTAAAAGTATGAGAAATTAGGGGAAATGAGGAGAGGTTAGGTGAAGGAATTTAAAAAAAAGAGAGGAGTAAGAAAGGGGAATGTGGATTTAAGTGTTCGGAAATTGAGAAAAAAATAGAGGAGGGGAACTAAGAGTAGTGACGTGTAATAAGGAAAGGGGAAGTAGGGAAAGTGAGAGTATGTCAGAGCAAGTAGAGGAAATATTTGGAAATGAGGGTGAGTAGTGAGAGGAAGGTATTGAATGGTCAAGACGAGTAAATAAAGGGAGATGTTAGCTGGAAAAGCAAGGAGAGGGGTAAGTAGATGAAGAAAAATTTGAAAAAGGGTTAAGTGAGTTGAAGTGTGGGGAGGGGAACTAAAAGTAGTGAGTGGTAATCAGTGAAGGGGAAGTAGGAAAGTGAAAGTAAGCCGGAAGAAGTAGACAAAATATTTAGAAATGAGGGTAAGTAGGGAAAGGAAAGTAATGGACGGGAATGAGAAGTAAATAAAGGGGAGTGTTACCTGGACAATCAAGGAGAGGGGTAAGTAGATAAAGAAGAACTTAAGAAAGGGTGAAGTGAGTTAAATTGTGGAGAAGAGAACTAGGAGTAGTGTAAATGTAAGTAAACCTTGGCAACTAGATTCGTGAAATGAGGACGGTCATTTAAAGTATTTTAAAATTAAAAAATATCTGACGAATACTTTAGAACTTCTCCTGGGCAGGAATGGCTATTTTCATTTGAAACTATTTTTATTAAACGAAAGTTTTTAGCGTGTTATGCAGTGTAAATATAATTGTATAATTTCTCGTCATAGAGCGGAATATTTAACATTAAAAGAACTATGATAAATTAGGGGAAATGAGGAGAGGGAAGGTGAAGGAATTAAAAAAAAAAGAGAGCAGTAAGACTAAGAGTCATGAGGGGTAATGAGGGAAGGGCAAATCGGGAAAGTGTAAGTAAGTCAGAGGAGATATTTAGAAATGAGGGTGCGTAGGGAAAGGAAGTAATGGAAGGTCAAGAGGAGTTAATGAAGGGAGGTATTATCTGGAAAAGCAAGGAGAGGGGCAAGTATATGAAGGAAAATTTGAAAAAAGGTGAAATGAGTTGAAGTGAAGGGAGGAGAACTAAAGGCAGGGAAAGTAAGATTAAGTCAGAGGAAGTAGGGGCAATATTTAGAAATGAGAGTGACTAGGTAAAGTAAAGTAATTGATGGGCAAGAGGAGTAAGTGAAGGGGAGTGTTAGCGTACATGCAAGTAATCCTTTGCTACTAGATTTGTAAAGTAAGGAGGGTAATTTAAAGTTTTATAAAATGCAAAAATATCGGAAAAGTAATTTCGAATTTCTCCTTGACAGGGATGGTTATTTTCATTTTTAATCTTATTTTTTAATACATGAAAATTTTTAGCACTTCAACAATGAAAATAGACTTGTATAATATCTCATAATAGTGCGGAATTTTCATCATACAAATAAGTAAGAGACAAGGAGAAATTAAGGACTGGTATATAGGGAATTGGCAGGGAATTAGAGATGATTTGATGAGACGATTTGAGGGTTAGGGAAGCGAGGAAAAGTGAGAGGAGGGAAACTAAGTGTAGTGAGGGATAAAGAGGGAAGCAAAAATAGGGAAATTGAGAGTAAGCAGAGGAAGTAGAGGAAATATTTAGAAATGGGTGTTGGTAGGGAAAGGAAAGTAGTGGTTCGGAAAGGGAAGTGAATGAAGGGGAGTATAAGCTGGAAACGTAAGGACAGTGGTAAGTAGGTGAAGAAGGAGTTAAGAAAGGGTGAAGTGGGTTGAAATATGGAGGACAGAACGAAAAGTAGTGAAGGGTAATGAGGGAAGGAATACTAGGGAAAGTAGGGAAAGTGAAGGTGCCTCAGGGGAAGGAAGCGAAATGTATAGAAATGAGGGCACAGGGTGAAGTCAAAAGAGTAACAAGAATTTTAGATTTTCTCCATATTAAGTGTTTTAGGAACTTGATTTTTATAACTACAATGTAAACGTATAATTTAAAGTATTGTGAAATGCAAAATTATCCGAAGAATAACTTAGAACTTTTCTTGGGCAGGTATCGCTATTTCCTTTTTTAATGTTATTTTTTTATTGAACGAAAATTTGCAGCATGTAATGAAATGCAAACATAATTGTGTAATATCTAATAACAGTTCTGAATTTTAAACAAGAAAAGAAGTATCGGAAGTAAGGGGAAATGAAAGGAGGGGCAATAGGGGAAATAAGGCGAGGAAAAGTAGGGGAAGTGAGAGTAGGTAAAGGGAAGAAGACAAAAGGATTGGAAGTGAAAGTGAGCAGACGAGGGAAAGTAATCTATCTAGCGGCATTTTCAACATGAAAAGAAGTATGGGAATTGAGGGGAAATAAGCGGAGGGGAATCTAGTTAACTGAGTTGACTTTACTTCATACCTAAGTTGCGGAACTATTTGAAGATGAGAAGGGATAAGTTAGAGGAAAGAGAGGAAATAAGAGACGGGGAAGTGTGGAAAACAGTGTGGGAAGTGGAACTAAGAGTAGTGAGGGCTAATAGGGTGAGGGAGAGAAGGGAAAGTGAGGGTAACAGAAGTGAAGTAGAAAAAATGATTAAAAATGAGGTTGAGGAGAGGTGGGGAAGTAATGGATGGGAAAGGATAGTAGTGAAATGGGAGTGACAGCTTGGGACAAGAGCAAAGGAGAAAGTATATGAAGAAGTTAAGGAAGGTTGTGGGCGAAGGCTGAAGAGAGAGGAGTAATATGAATTTTAGGTTTTTTCTTGTCCAGTGTATGAAATTATGGGAAGTAAGGAAAGTGAGGGGAAATGGGGCAAGGTGAATTAGGGGAACTGATGGGAGACAATTAGGGGAATTTCTTAGAAACGATATGGGCTGAGTGAGAGGAGAATGAAGAAATAAGTGGTGAAGAAGTGACGAATAATAATGGCAGGGAATCTAAGGGGAAGTGGGGGTTCATAAGGGAAGAAAACGCGAGAGTAAGTGAAGGCAATCGGGGTGAGTGGAAGAGGGGAAGTAATGTACGAGAAAGGGAAGTAGAGGAAGGGGATTGTTAGCTGGGGAGACAAAAGAGACGTGGAATTATATAAAAAAAGCTAGGAAAACGTTTAAGCGTAGCGTGAAGTTAAGGGAGTAACAATAAGGGAATATTGAACGAAAATCTTCATTGAATTACGGAATGCAAATATAATTGTATTCTATTTATATTATATTGTATTTAATTATATCTCATAATATTGCCAAATTTTCAAAATGAGAAGACGTATAGGAAGTGAGGGTACGTGAGGGGAGGGGCATCAGGGCAACTGCTGGAACGGTAAGTAGGGGAATTGTTTGAAAATAAGAGGGGTTATGTTGGAGGAGGGAGTGGAAATAAGGGTGGTGAAATGAGGAATAGTGATGGGACGGGATCTGGGAGGGAGTGGAAATAAGGGTGGAGAAATGAGGAATAGTGATGGGACGGGATCTGGGAGGGAGTAGAAATAAGGGTGGAGAAATGAGGAATAGTGATGGGACGGGATCTGAAAAAATTAAGGGGTAATGAGGGGAGGAAAAGTGAGAGTAAATGAAGCGATTGAGGAAAGGCCGTGCTAGTGGGAAAACGAGAAGAGCGGTAAGCGTAAATGATAAAGGTAAATGGTGAAGTAAATCAAACCTTTGCCACTAGATTTGTGAAGTAAGTAAGCGCAAATGAGCGAAGTGAAAGTAGGGGTAGTTAGGAGAAAGACGTTGGGGGAAATAAGGTTAAGATAGAGATAGAGGAAATGGAGGGGAAGTGGGAAGAGAGATTGAAAATAAAGGAAGGGAAAGTAAGCAAAGGGGCTAAAGTAGAAGGCAATAAGTTGATGGGAAGTGTGGGAACCGAGGGAAAGTAAGGGAAGTAGAGGTAGGGATTGTAAAAACCTAATTGAAATTAAATTCCTCACATAGACAAATGACATTTATTCTGATTATCTAAAATAGCTCGAAGGACTTCTCCTTAGAAGTTATTTGAGGAATTCGAGGAGGAGGAGGGAAGGAATGGCAAGGGTCCCTCGTTGGTATATTAACTCCTAAATTACGGGTGTAAACCGAATGAAACGTTTTGGCGTTGGTGTTAGCGGCGGTGTTCATGACGACAGCCTTCATAATAGAGAACGAGAGAGGTCCTTTCGGATTAATTCCCTGAAAGCAGGGTGATTATTTTGGTACCACGATTACCTTCGACCCCTCTTTCTCTCATTCCCTTACACTCTCTTTAGCGCTCGATTCCCAGCTTCCCTCTGATTAAGTTTCAAGCTTCTTGCTAAAGGGTCGGAACAAAATGTAGGTTTACTCAGAGAAAAAAAATTAACTTTAAGTTTTTTTGAGTTCATTTTTTGAAAAGTTCATTTACTAGAACGCCATCTGAGTTCGGTTTGGAAAAGGAAATTCTAGGGGTTCCTAATAAGAATTAAATACTTTCTAATGAGTTGTTCTATAGCGGGCAGAATTTTCTACTAGCCACAGAAAAAGTTGATAAATAAGTTAAATATTTGACAAAAAAATTTTTTTAATAGTTGAATTTTCGAACAAGAAACCTGACAAGATGACTTTTCAGCTTAATGGTTAAAAAAAGACTAAACAAAATGGTTTAATTCTCTGTCTGTAAAGATGAATGCTCAACATAAATGTAATTTTTAATAAAAACAGAGGAATTTTCAAGTTCATAGTTAATTCTTTTAGCTGAAGAATGTAAGTTTCCAGCTAAAAATATTTAAAAAACACATTAAAAGTCAAACAAATTATTTTTGACAATAAAAGATCAATTTTTTCAGTTAAACTGAACCAAAAAAAAACGATTTCTTAACAAAATAATACGTTTTCATAAAAAAGATTAATATTCTACATAAAAAGAAGAACATTCAACAAAATACATTTTATACAAAAAAGTTGAATTTCCGACCGTAAAATATAAATTTTGAACAAAAAAGTTAATTTCATAGAAAAAATAAAATTGCTTTATTTTCAATAAAAATTCATTTTTATTCTAAACAATTAAGTTTCTACCCTTCACATTGAAACAGAAAAGACGAATTTTTAACAAAATATTTGATTCCACCTGTAAAAAATATGAATAAAAGAAAAAGATTTAAGTTCTACCCAAAAAGGAAAACTTCCAAAAAATACGTGAATTTTTCAAAAAGTAGTTTATTTTTCCACATGATAGCTAAAAGTTGAATTTCCTACTAAAAAGTTAAATTTTTTACGGAAAACGAAATGTTTATCCAGCAATAGGACGGTTATATTTAAATTAAAAAATTAATTTATATGAAAACAGAATAATTTATTTTCTACCAGTTAAATTGAACCAAAAAAGAAAACTTTTCAACAGAATAGTTGAATCCACAGCTAAAAAGATGAATTTTCATGAAAGAAGAGCAATTTTCTATAAAAAAATACTATTTTGCAACAAAATAATTATTTTCTACTAAGTCATTAGTTTTTCAATTAAACATTTTATATTCTTAAACAAATTTTTAAATTTTCGATCAGAAATGTTTAATTTCAAACAAAATAATCAGAAAATACTAAAAAGGATAAGTCTTCAACCAAAAAAAGATTATTTACAATTGTAGTTAAAAAAAGAAATAATCCTATAAGGACTCATTTTTTAGAAGTCAATTTGAAACAGAAAGATGAATTTTTAACCAAAAGTGAATCCACAGCCAAAAAGATGATTTTTTAAAAATAATGATTAATTTCTTACACAAAAAAACAAATATTCCATTAAATGAATTTTTCCGTTTTTCAAACGAACATCGAAAATTGATATTTTTAGCTGAAAAAGTGGTTAAATTTTTAAATTTAAAGATGAATTTTCAATTTAAATTATAAATCTTTAAAAAAAGAATTAATTTTTACCACAGTGGTTCAACTTTCACTGATCTGCTTCAATTTTCAAACAAAGAAGAAGATTTTTTAAAATAAATATTAATTTCTAACCCAAAAAAACAAATATTCCATTAAATGAATTTTTACGATTTTCAAACGGACATCGAAAATTCATATTTTTAGTTGAACAGAATGGCTAAAATTTCAAATTGAAAGATGAATTTTCAACTTTGAATGAGCTGCTTGAATTTTCAACAAAAAAGAAGATTTCTTAAAAAAGGAGATCAATTTTGTATTAAAAATATCAATTTTCAACTAACAACGTAATAGTTAAATTTTCAATGTTTAAAAAAAGTTACTTTTCTACCAAAAAAATACGAATTTCCAACTGTATATTTATATTTATAACCAAATAGACCAATCTTAAATGAAAAAGATAAGTTTTTAACAAAATAGTTTAGCATTTAATAAATTTGTTGAATTTCTACGAAAGGTTTTTAAAAATTTTTGAAATCTTATGAATTCTTTGAAATATTTTTCTGAAATCTCTATTATTCTTTTTAAATAATTTCAGTATTTAAAATATTTGTTAAATCTTTTAAAATGTTTGAAATTCTTGAATGTTTTTAAATGTTTATAACATTTTTCTAGAATCTTTTAAATCTTTGAAAAAATGTTGTAAAATCTTTTGTAGCAATATTATAAATCATTAAATTTTTTATAATCTTTGTGAAATGTTACGAAATCTTCATAAAAATGTTGAAATTCTTAACTCTTTTAAGATCTTCATAAATTTTTGTTTAAACATTTGTGAAATCTTTCTGTAATTTTGGGGTTTCGATTGAAATAATTAAAATATTTGAAATCCCTGTCAAATCTTTTGAACTCTTCTGAAAACTTTCGAAAAAGTTTCGAAAATTTAGAAATTCTCTAAATCTTTTGAAATTTTTATGAATTTCCGTCCTAATATTTGGAAAATCGTTTTGAAATCTTTTGTATCAGCTTTGAAGCATTGAAATATTCTAAACCTTTATTGAAGCATTTGAAATCTTTGAAATTTTCTAAATGTTTGGAATTTCTTTTAAATTATTTGAAATATTTATTAAACCTTTTTGAAATATTGTATTTCTTTAAAATCATTGAAATAATTAAAATATTTTTAAATTTTCTAAAAAAGTTACATTCGTTTAAAATGTTATAAGGTTTTTAATTATTTGAAATATGGTATACTCTAACTTTCCTAAATATTTATAATTATTGTATTTCTTTGAAATTATTGCAATATTCAAATTCGTTGTAAAATCTTTCAAATATTCTGCAAAAAATTTTAAAAATTGTAAATCTTGGAACTTATTTTTAACGTATAGGGGTACATTTTTTCAACTGTAGCTAGAAGTCTCACGAAAACGAATACTTTATAATTAAAAAGATAAATTCACCAAATAATATTAATATTTTCACAAACTATTTCTTTGAAATATTTGTGATATCTTTTTAAAATATTTTTTATTTTTTTGATGTTACTGTAATGTTTAAATTCGATCTAAAATATTTTGTTTTGTTTTAAATCATTAAAATACCTAAAATCGTTCTGAAATATTTAAATTCTTCTAAAAAATTTTGTAAACTTTGGAAATCATCAAAAAAATTAGAATCGTTTCAAACATTTGAAATGTTTTGAAATATTTTATATTTCATAAACTCTCGTTAAAAATTTAAAAACCTGAAAATATTTTAAAATCCATAAAAACTGTTTGAAATATTCGTGAAATCGTTTTTAATTCGTCGGAATCATTTAAATATTTAAAATCTTTTTAAAAAAACTTAATAGTTTAATATCTTTTAAATTTTTTGAAATCTTACAACGACTGAGAATTACATGAAATGTAATTTCACAGAAAAAATTGATTTTTAATAACGTTTCATCTCTTATTTTGTAAGATTTTAGACATCCTGACAGTTTTTAAAAAATGGTGAAAAAAATTTGACTGCTTGACGCATAGAAATTTGTATGGTATGGATGGCGGATCATTTCCAGATCTGGGCCAGACTAGACTGCCAAGAAAATTTTAAAAAATAATTGTAAAGTCTTAATTTCATATTTTTTTATAATTTTGGATATTCTGGCATTTTTCCGAAGATATTATTTAAAAAATTTGGCTAATAGACTCTTAGAAAATTGTATGTTATGGTTTGCTGACCATTCCCACAAATGGGCCAGACTTGACTGTCAATAGAATAAAACAAATTTATTTTTAGTAGCGTTAATTTCTTAATTTGTCTGATTTTGAACTGACTTTCTTTTTCTTATTTTCTTGGCAGTTTAGTCTGGCTCAGATATGGAGCTGGTCAGCAATCCATAACCTACAAATTTCGAAGTGTCAATCAGCCAAAGTTTTTTTTAACACTTTTCGAGAAACAGTCAGGGTATCTAAAATCATACAAAATAAGAAATTAACAGTATTAAAAGTATTTTTTTTGCTTATTGTCTTGACAGTCTAGTCTGGCCCAGATCTGGGACTGGTCAGCAATCCATACAATAAAATTTGAAAAGTGTCAATCCGTAAATATATTTTCAAAATTATACAAAATAACTAAGAAACCCAACAAATTTTAATTGATTTAAATTATTTATTTAAAACTGATTTATTTCCATTTCCGTTCAATGTTAATTTATTTAACATTTATATGATGTCGTACAAAAATACAAAAAATCAATTAGGAAAAGGAGCTGATAAATGGTTTTTCAAAACTTTTTTGATTTATAGCTTATGAGGATGCTTTTTTCATTAACGTTCAATTCTGTTGGAATAGACTATAGAGTAATGGTTAAGGTTCGCGTCTGCTAGGCGATATATTCTAGTATAGATGTAGGTTCGAAACCCCGTAGCGTTAACAATTTTATTTTTAATATACTGTTTAAGCATGTAATATATGTATTCATCCTAAGCAGAACCAATTAAACCTTTGTAGCCAAATACACACAAATAATTTCTAATTATTTTTTTGAACACCTTCTTTGTTCTATCTTTAGTACTGGTATACTTCCACCAGGGACCACCGGCTGAATAGCGGTTGACTGGACCGTCTAGCCACAAACTTTGCAAAAGTGTTACAGGTCTGGCCAGCCCCAGACTAGACTGTCTAATCTGCGCCTGATTTAGATACTAGACGGTCTAGTCTGGTCCTGGTCAACGCCAGAATAGTTTTCCACTACAAAAAAAGATCAAGGATCAGTTCCGTAAATTAATATCTTGAAATTTGTCTCCTTGTTATATATATTGATAATTTAAATTCAGAGTTCTCATAAAAAAATCCAGGAACTATCCATGTTTTAAATATTAAAAAAATGCCATGAGAATCCGAGGGTTTCAAGAGCTTTTCAAGGTCACAGACACCCTGTATTTCAAACGCGAACGACTATCAATCACTCTATGACACTTACAGTTCTATTGCCGAGGTTCTTCACTCTGCAGACTAGGTGAACTGTTTTCCCTACGAGACCTGTCACGTTCGCAGGAGCTAGCGTATCAAAGTAAGGTCCCGTTTCTGGGGCAGGCCATTCTTGCAGAAAATCTGTTCGAAATAGTCGGGAACCTTGCACTGATGCATCTGTAACAGAAAAATAGTTCTTACTTAAAAAATGTTTTAAAATCTTTTTTCACGTTCTGATCTCAAATCGAAGGTATTGGTTTATGCGAGATGCACAGAAGAAACTGAAGTTAAATTTTGTTGCATGTAAAATTTCCGTCGGTTAAAGATTACATGCTATTCGGCGAAAGTTTATCCTAAGGTGG
>JAWWLR010000002.1:73804954-73816394 GCA_035041075.1 Acraspis erinacei
ACGAATTGACCCATTTTTTGGCATCTTCTTAATCAGACGGCGTGACGTGTATTGAATACGGCGGGTGGGGCAAGACTTTCCATTTCAGCAGAAGTATGGCTCCATACTTGGAAACGCTGAAATGGAAAGTCCTACCCCACCCCCATTATTGAACACACATCGCACCGTCTAATTAAGAAGATGCCAAAAAATGGGTCAATTCGTGGATAGATTCAACAGACGAGCTTCAAAGCAGGCGGGGCGCCCTTACTGTACATAATTTATAGTTTTCAGAAATAATAAGTTGTAGGCTTTTAAATAGTGTAAAAATTTTGTATTTACAATATGTTTTTTCAGGGTTAAAACTTCATTTTGAAGATTGTCAGATTTATCTTTGAAAATTTTTTCATTTTTTCTGACCATTAACATTATCATTAGCATCATTAACAATCATGTTTTATAAATGGAATCAAACAGCAGTTTCATTTAAAAAATTAATTTTACAACCAGGAAAACAAATTTTCAGTAAATAAGGATTTTTCATTCACGAAATAAAAAAGTTTTAACCTAAGTTGTTGAAGCTTTAATTCAAAATACGAATTTTCTGTACCAAAATTGAATTGGCAGCGTTAAAAAATAATAATTAAAAGCTCGTTAAATTTTCAGCCAAGAGATAAAAATCGATTAAAAAAAGTCTCAACAAAGTAGTTTATTTTTACCCGCGCAGTTGAATTTTCAAGTAAAAAGGACCAGTTCACAAGAAAATAGTAAAACAACCAACCAAAGGGATATATTTTCTGCTAAAAATATAAATTTTCGAGAAAAAAAAAGATTTCTCAACATATTGGTTTAAATAAATTAGTTAAATCGTCAACCAAAGAAGATTAATTTTCAACCAAACAGTTGCATTTTCATATAAGAAAGATGAAATGTGTATTAAAACAGATAAAGTTTGAGATAGAAAATACAAATTTTCAAAAAATATATTTGATTTTGCATAGAAAAAAATGGATTTGACTTTTAAATATTAAAATATGAGTTTCAAACAAGAATGTAATTTTTTACAAAAATTTTGAAAAAAATTTTTTTTTAAATAAAACCGTTAAATTTACAACCAAAACCGATGACTTTAACGAATTTGATCAATCTTCAAAGAAAGACTTGCACTTTTATCTAAGAAAGATGTAATTTTTACCCAAACAGATATTTTTTTTTAATCCGTAAGAGAAGTTATAAAAAAACAGTTTAATTTTCATCCGAAAAAAAATTTCGAGTTAATTTTCCAACACCAGTATATCAATTTAAAAAAATTAAGTTTGGTAAGAAATAGTTAAATTTTCAGCAAAAAATTTGAATTTTCAACTAAAAGGATGATTTTCGAACAAAATTGTTGAATTTTCAACAAATCAATTGTAGTTTTGTCCCAGATAGATGAAGTTTTTACGAAAACCGACGAATTTTTAAAACTAAAAGACAAGTGCTGAATTTTTAAATTTTTTAAACTAGAAACACAATAGAAATCCACAAATTTAGTTCTGGAAATTACATTTTAGAAATGAGATTGTGATTTCAAATCACAGAACAAAAAGTTTTAAATGATTTTAAAATTTTTAACTAGGAGAATTGAGCCTATAAATAGTTAGCATATAAAAGTAATTTTTGAACTGAGAAAATTCAATCGCAGAACAACGATTTCAAGATGAAAGTTATCAAAATGTTTTTATCACAAAGTATATTTGGGAATTAGAATTGAAAATTTTTTCGAATTTACGTACTTACTTTTATTAATTCAATGTAATTTGACACTTGAATTGCGAATTACATTTGTTGTAAATCGTTCACAAAAGCTGTAATGTTTGAAATTTTTTTTTAACAGGTAATAAAAATCAACATTGTAAAGTATTTAAGTAAAAAACAATTAAGACTTATCAAATAACAACACAGGGCCAAAAAATGGTTTTAGGAGTCTACTCTACCTCAGGATTTGCAGAAAATTTAAAAAAATGGTTAAGAACCTGGAGTTTCTGCATAATTTTCGGCCCCAAACCTTTAAACCCCAAATTAGCAAGCTTTAAACACACAAACTAAACAAGCCCCAAACGCGCAAACCTCAAACCCCAAAACAACAAGCCCCAAACCTACAAACTCCATATCAACAAACCCGGAAACAACAAGCTTCAAACCCAGAAGCTCCAAATCCACAAGCTCCAAACCCACAAACTCGAAATACACAAGCTCCATATCCACAAACCTAAAAAACCCAAACCCACAAACCCACAAACCCCAAACTAGTAAACCACAAACCCACAAACCCCAAATTATATCAATTTCTCAATTGGTATTATAAGATGTGAGGTATTTTGGTTTGTGGAATTGAGGTTGGCGGGTTTGAGGTTTTTGGATTTGGGTTCTAGAGTTTGGGGTTTGTTAGTTTGTTGGCGAATAAAATTTTGAGACTTGAGCTCAGTTTTAAAGTCTGACTAAATCTTCCACTTTTTTCAATTTCTTCTGATACTATTCAAAGACCCCTCGCCTCTCAGGAGGGATTGCTTTTTTAGCGTGAGTCCCCTTGACTCTCACGACATTTGTTCTTTAAAACTCGATCAATTATCATCCTTCCTTTTCGGAATTCTGTGTAGGAAACATTTTGTGTAGGAAAAATATAAAATTCTGCGTAGGAAATATTTTCTATAGGAAAAGAAGAAAATTATTAAACAATATTAAATTTTGTGAAGTGAATAGTCTGTGTAGAACAAATTTGGTGAAGGAAAAATATAAGAGTACTTAATTCTATGTAGGAAAAATTTGTTGTAGAAAAAGTTTTGTGTAGGTAATATATGATCAGTGTACTTGTGTACAATATATTTTGTGTAGAAAAAAAATTGTATAGGAACGGGTGTAATTCATAAAATATTTCTATTTATTTCTGTGTATATTTCTATATTTCTGTGTGTATTTCTGTGTGTAGACGATCTTCTGGGTAGGACGAATTTTGTGTTGGAAAAATATAACAGTATCATATTTAATGTAGGAAACATTTTATGTAAAAAGATATAATAACATTAAATTCTGTGTAGGAAATATTTTTTATAGAAAAGAATAAAATTATTAAACAATATTAAATTCTGTGTAGAAAAAATTTGGTGTAGTAAAAGTTTTGTGTAGAAAAATAAAAAAATATATTTTGCGTGGAAGAAAAATTGTATAGGAACGGGTGTAACCAATATAAAAATATCTTTGGGAGGTAATATATTGGCGATTAACATTTTATTTGTTTGTCGTGGGCTCAAGTGGATGAGATTAATCATTTCACTTCTTTTAATATATTTAAAAGCAGAATGTCCCCGAAACTTCAAACGTTATATAAATGTTGATATTACTCTAACGAATTTAGTAACTAAATGCTTTTTGTTAAACTTGACTCTAGTAAAATGTAAATATCCTAGAAAGACAAAGTTGAGCCGTATAATCTATAAGATAACGCAAATGAGATAATGTACCAGATTATTCAACGAAGCACTACAATCTTCATTAGCTATATTGTTATTCAAGTTCTCAATACATAAATACATTTAACAGTTTCTCTTCAAATTTTCCAGCTGAGGATTCTTCATACTTTTGCCTCATCTTTATCGCTCATTCTCCATTTTTTTGGTAAATATAATAATATATCTAAAATTTAAAATTTATTTATTTAACCTTTCTGCAAATCAGCATTTGTGCGATTTAATTTAAATTCTATCCTAATTGCTATTATCTTTCAAACTTAGCCTGAGTTTGTCCAAAAAATGAGTTTGAATTCAAGCTCTCTTTATACACTATCAGCTGTGAAAGTCTACGTCCAGATGTCTAGATCCAGATGTATTTACCTGAACATATGGCACATTCCCAACTGTGCAAATGCCATGATTGTGCACTAGAGTGGTCGAAAAATGAATTGGAAAATTTTATTAGATTCTCATCATTTAGATGGAATGTCTTTAGATTGATGTGATTTGGCCCTCTCTAGTTTTCGCCAATCCTCAACGTTTTGAGACCTAAGACAAAAAAATTTGTTGTATTCATGACACATAAAATTTGTAATTTTTTGAAAAACTTGAATGAGCAATTACAGGCCGAGGTACATAAATCAATTTCATACACATTTGATACGAGATAAGAATGTGTTCGTTAAAGCAGAACGAGCTTTAACGAAAGAGAATTCACAATCACCAAATTACAGTTGTTGATGCTTTCACCTTTAACTTTAAACGATGAGGGCATATTTTTTTTAAATTTTCATGAATATCATCCGAAAATTTGTATGCATCCTCTAAAAAATAATCCTTTTTTTATGTTTGAAAAAATTATATTGAGAGGTTTCGCAAGCTCCATGAAGTTTAATACGTACTTCCTAAATTAAAAAAGACGTTGTTTTAAATTTCATTTAGAATCGTCAATATTAGCTGAATCGAATTAAAACTTAACGTATCTATTCTTAATGAGCCACAGAATAAGAAGAAAATATTACTTTGAAATTTCACACCCGTAGTTGTGTTTCATAGGGTTCCAAAAAACCCATAACTGAGAAAATGGGGTTTTTCGTATGTTTGACACTAATTATAATAAATAAAGTAAAAATAATAATTCTAATACATAAAATACTACATTTTATTGATAATTAGATTTATAAGAAATTATTTTAACAATTTATCATTGTCTTTATCAATTTCCTCTTAAAAGAAAGATAAGAAGTTGCGGTTTTTAAAGAATTTTTCACTTTTTGTCCAAATATCAATGAGACTGCACTAAGAGATAATTAATGTCAAAAAATTAATTTGAACAATTTCTTATTATTGTTAATAATGTTATCTTTTAATAATGCTAGAGATTGCAGTTTTTCCTCGAAATGTTCGTTTCCTTGGTCTACTTTTAACCTGGAGTGACTTAAAAATTAATTAAAGTGAGCAAAAATAATTGTTTACATGAAGTTTAATTGTTTATAATTATCTTTTTCTATATTGGTACCAGATAGTGGCGATATTTTTTTTTAATTTTCACTTTCTGTCCACTTTTTAATTAGTGAAGTAATAAAATTAAAGAAAAATAACGATAATAGTTTTTTAAACAATGTATTATTGTTTATAACTATTTTCACTTAGATACGTGTTAGAAAGTTGCTATTTTTCTAAAATTTCATCTTCGCCTCGCTTTTCTATTTATCAAAAAATAATAAATAAAAATCAGAGCAAAACATATTTTAAACAATCTCCTTCTATTTCGTAAATGTATGTTTCTAGAGGGAAGCTGATATCCGAATAATTGCAATAAACTTCTGGTTGTAATTAAAAACAAAATTTTACAAGTCATGTACAGATCCAACAAATCTCAATTATTTCATTCTTTGTTGTTTTCTCTGGCAGAAGATAACTTTTTTGTTTCTATTAATATTTTTAAACAAGTAAACAAATTAATTAATTAACAAATATATACCCTCAAACTTTCCCATTTTTGTTACAAATTTTTATTGTTTTATTTTGAATCAGAAAATTTATTTATTCAAGCGTTTAGCTGAAAACATTTTGAGGGTGCTCAAAAATTGAAAGTTGAATTTCTACATTTTTTTTCTTACTGAAAGTAACTCATTAGAATTATTTCATATAAAAAAAACAGTTTTGTGGCATCGGCAAGTTGATAAAAATTTTTAATTGGTAATTTTTGAGATTTATTCTATATGTGTAAAAATATTGGATTTTTTTAACTATACCAGGTAGCAAGTACGAGTATAAAATCGTGAAAAAGTTCCTGTTTAATAAACGAATGAGTTTTTAAATAAGGAAAAATTAATTATTTGGATTCGGCTAGATCAACATTGTTTTTTAAAAGATAAATAATCTTTTGCATAAAACTTATTTAATTCAAATTATAAAAACACATGATACTGATATTATCGCATACGATGTCTTTCTACTCTAGTTTAAACCACACTCTTTTCACTTTTTTCACATCTATTTACAAAATTTAAATTCTTGGCACCAAAAGCTTGCCGGCGCGGTAAACCTAGAAGTATTTTTGATAGTTTTAATGCATTTTTTTATTTTTTTGTCGTTCTAAAGTTAGTACTAGTTCATCAAAGTTTATAATTTTCATCTGCATTCATATAATTAAATTTGAGTATGTGCGCCAATGTTTTGAATTTATTAAATATTAAAGAATCTCAAAATAATTGCATCTCAAAATAAAATAATGAAAACAAAGTTATCACTACGAACAAAATTCATGCTGTGAACACTTGCCTTGTATCAAGTCTAGTATTAATAATTATAATTATTATTAATAATTATTTGAAGGAAAATATTCAAACATCATGCTAAGAGAAACTATTTTTTCCCTGAATACATTCATTCTCTTGTCTCAGGAACATAAACATTATTTCAACTACAAGATTATATATAAGTACAGTGGAACCCTTCAATAGCCCACCCTTCTATAGCCTTTCCGAGAATTGACGCAGCGCCGCAGGTACGTGTAACAGGAGCTGCGCGATGTGCGCGGGGTCTGCGGTTGTCACTCAGGCGAGCAGTCATGCGTGAACAAAAAAAAGTGGAGCGGGCAATAATGAGATAGCTTCTACCCACCGCCATAGGTCCATTCTAAAAGGAAAATACTGGCTTCTTTCAAGTAAATAATACAATTAATTCAGCTTACTTGCTTTAATGCAAATTTTTTCCGTGTACATGTACTATGCTTGGTATTAGATATACTTAGGCAGCAAACCCCTCTGGCCCATTTTATGGAACCTGAGGAAATCACAACGGGATCAGTGATTCACATACTACGCTTCATTAAGAAATTTGAGGTCAACTACTGAGAGCGAAGAGTTGAGGGTGTGGCACAATAGGCTTTACAGATTGAGAGC
Organism: Acraspis erinacei; assembly: GCA_035041075.1. Taxonomy (NCBI): domain Eukaryota; kingdom Metazoa; phylum Arthropoda; class Insecta; order Hymenoptera; family Cynipidae; genus Acraspis; species Acraspis erinacei. The sequence continues at coordinate 73,811,832 of JAWWLR010000002.1, forward strand.
CACGGGAGCTCCTCAGATGCTTCTTTGCCCATCCTAAAACTAACTACTGTCACTCCCTGTTTTTTGTTGCAGAGTTTGGTTCACAGTTCAATTGCTTACCTAATGGCGAAGCCATTCCGGATATGCCTTGCCTCAAAACTACTTATTCTTCTTCCAGACATCACTCTCCTGAGCGGCCTCGTTCTCCAGCAGAGCCTCATCTCTTTGCCAGATCCAGGACTCCTCCTGCCAGACATGTCGCTTTAAAAATTCTTGGATTTTACCTCAGAGATATTTCACTCCTTCGGCTTATTCCCAACGTCAATCCGCGCCGGCAGTTTGAAACTCGGAAATACACTTTTCCTGCCGAGAAACCAATTGAGTTGAGAGTAGTAACAAAAAACTTTAGACCAATGCCCACCGAAGAACAGAAAGTATTTTGAACATCTACAGGTGACGCCATTACAAGAGTGGATAGTAACACATCTCTTCGTGGAATATTCACACAGGATGCAAAAGGGGCGGGCATTAACATGGAAAGCGGCGCGGTGTTCCAATTGAGCCAAGAATTAGTCTGTGAAACTCCATTAGGCCACAACCGTCGAATCCGACAGAATTTTCAAGTGGTACGTCTAAGCCACGTGTAAACCGCAGTTCTGAACAATATTATATTATTAAATTAAATGTAAGCTTAAAATATAATATTATTTGTGATCCGAAGTAGAATTAGAATGTTAAGAGTAGCTGGTCATTAAGAGTCTATGCATTATGGTGAAGTACCTAAGCGAATGAGTATTCTTTAATAAAAAACAGAGAAAATAGTTTAAACTCAGTTTTTCTGAATTACTGAACCCAAATCAAGTAACCCGCCACTTCAGTAATTTCTGTGTCATCTACAGTAAGTGCAACTCTGATGGCCTTTGGTGGCAGTTTTTTCCTTTTTCAGAAGAACTCGATGCCGGGCGATTTCACTACTTCTGCGTAAGAATGCATTAAGTAGGTGATGCTGCTCGCTTCCGTAGAATGCTGTGACCGCCCTACAAGCCGACTTAGTTAGATTTTTTTTAAAATGGTAACTTCTCTTTCTTCGAAACTTTTCTGTTTTCCGACCGAATTATCTAACTTTCTTCATCTTTTTATTAACCATTTATGTCCCAATTTACCTATTATAATACGCTGGTTATATATTTTATTTCTTTCCTGTAAAATTGAGAAAGACTACTGATAAGCAGCCGAAATGCATTTTTGATAAAATTTGCAGGATCTTTGAAACGTACTCGACAGAAAAACTAACCAGTAGTCAACGAACGTTAAACAACCTCTTTTATTTCTACTGCGCTTGTGGACAACGCAACATCTTTTACAGCAAAACTGCTGATTTTTTAACAAAACGGAAATGTGCAGGATATTTTTGATAGAGTTGTCTCAGATGAAGCTAAACGCTATGATGTTCTCGAGAGAAAAAACTTTACGGATTAACCGCTTATTGTATATTTTAAAACCAACGATCGATTTTAATTCTGTGACCGTAGTGGATTTTTGTTTAATGTGGATCTCACTATCGAACCTTCGAATTTCGAACTCATTTTAACTTTCAAGAATAGAGACTCAAAGATTTTTAGGTATCCAAAGGGTACATAATTAGACTATAGAATAATGCTAATTAAAGAAGCCCAGCAACTTAAGCCGAGGTTTAAGCCGATAGTAGAGTCTGAACTGATAGCCGATCCCAAAGTTACGAAGGAGCAAACCCACGAATTGCTAGATTTACTTAACGAATCTTGAATTGCTATTATTGAAAGTCTGTTCAAATTGGTTTCTACAACATTTTTAAAACCGTACAGAGCGAGTCATTAGGAACGAATGCTCCTGCGAGAAACAGTAAACTAATGGAAGTATGCTAAATTACTAGTTTACACAGAATCACATTTCGCGAATCACTGTAGTTTTATTAAAAAGAAACATGGAGAACCAAGAACGAGTATAGACTATAGCATATTAAATCAAAACACATTTAGAATGAATTATCCAATTCCAAATATCGGTGATAGTATTGAACGCTTATATGATGCTAGTGTCATTTGCTGTCCCAGATTTCAAATATTGTTACTTAAAAATTCCATTAGCAGAAAACACTAGGGAAAAGGCTTTCATAACGCATGATACAACCAGGAAATTTTAGCGGGCTATTTTCGGATTCATGGACGTACCGTTATGTTTTTCTAAACTAATGAATAAATTGTTTGGATTTTCAACCGAAAACTGATCTCTTTCATACTTCGACGACATTTCGATCTATGCTCCCCGGAATGAGCGCGAAATTCGTAGTAGACTTATGGAAATGAAAGAAGAATTACCTTGGGAGGAAAAGTCAGAAAACTGCTTTCGTGAAAGAAAAACAATGATTTATTTCGAATCCGATTCTAAGAGTTTACAACCCGCAAGCCGAAAATAGAGAACGGCACCCAGACGTTTCAGCGAAAGGTATCAGTACAATCTTGTTATAGGAAAACGAGAATCATAACAAGCTATAGAGGAGCTTAGTGACTGCGAAATTTCAGATTTCTGCACTGGAAATCTTAGAAGAACTCTTTGAGGAACTCTTAGAAATCTTGGAAATCTTTTGGCAAGCATGGAGCATTCACGCCATGAAGTATTCACACGTTCGTAATGCACACGCTGCCCGGTGAGTCGCACTAACGGCTGACTCTATCTGCACGCCGCCTAGGTTAGCAGAGTCTAATTTCTTCTGCAAATTCCTGATTTCGAGAAGTTTTGGAAATCTGGGCACTCTTAGCAACCTTAAAGAAATCTTAGCATTCTCTATGCCGATTCGATTGAGACTGCCACATTCATAGTTTTAAGATTTCCAAATTTCTCATTGAGTAGCCAATGGAATGCTATTAATTTAAACGACCAGCCGTCAAACTCCTGAAGCTGAAAAGTCGTTCCTGATCGAAGTCAAACTTGATGTTATAACCGAACTAAAATCTAGCAAAACTAAAAATTCGGAAATCATTACATGGCTAATCTCAATCGCTGAGTTTCAGTTTGAAATACACTTTCGACAAGGAGAAATTATGCAAAAAGTAGAAGATCGTTCTAGAGCTTTAGGCGGGAAAGTTTTAAGTTATTCAGATTAATCTTATGTTCACAATATTTTAGTCCAGAAAGACGAAATTTTGATGAATCAAAGAATAGTTCAAAATTAGTGATAATTTCTATACTATGTGTTACGTGACACACTTATTTATAGAAAAGATAGGACGAATCGTGATAATGAACTTTATTCAGTTGTGCAGATCATGCAAAGGGTTTGAACGAACCAATTCTACACATTTTTTAGATAGTTCTACACTGTAATACTATTGACTATTGACTCACAAACCGAGATAATTTCGTTTAGAACTATTTTTGTACTTTGCAAGCATGGGGACCAAGCTCAGTTAGGATGCCTAAATATCTATAATATTATTACTATTATTATTAATATTTACACAATAAACTCAATTTATAATACTTAAACTGGATCCGTAATTCTAACTCTACTGAATTCGGATTTAAAATCATTTGCAGTACATTATACCATTATGGCAGTGATTGACAATTTACTGAAGCCTTATTGGGTCAGGCGTTAAGAGGATGAAATGTCCTTTTTCAGTTCTTTTAATATGTTTAAACACTGTATTTGCTTGAAACCTTGAACAGTTTATAAATTTCGTATCATTTTTAATGGATTTATTAACCAAATTTTCTACAATGTGACTTTAATGGAATATAAATAACCATGAAGGACAAACTTGACGCCTTTAAACCATGAGATAACGATTATACAATATGTTCATCACACAATACAATAAAGAAATACAATTTGCATTTGCTACATTGTTAATTAAAGTCTTCAATAAAATAAATTTTTCAGTTTATCCTCTACTGTTAGAAGATGATGGTTCTTTATACTCTTGCCTTATACTCAACGTTCATTTTTGATTGTATTGGTAAATATAGTAGCATATGTAACACATATATAAATTGAAATCTATTTTTATAACTTGTACACAAATCAACATTTGTGAGATCTAATTTAAATTGTATCCTAATTGCTATTTTCGTCTAAACTTCCTTCCAATGCTTAATTAAACGCGTCCACGTGCACATATGGTACACTCCAAACTAGATCAGATGTCCAATCAGAACCGTATGCTTTCACATAGGTACTTTTCCAACTCTAGTCAACTGGTTTGGAGCTGGGAGCAGGAAGAGTATTAGTTTGGATTTGTCAGCTTATCGTGATTGGGCTCGGGAGGCGCGATTTTTGAAACATAATTTTCTACGACTACCAATTTTGGTTTAAATGAAGAGTTAATATTGCTAAATCGTGTTCTGCGGTTGAATCAATCTTTAGGTTTTGCGTTATTTCCCAATAGGCGATATTGCGGTCTTTTTCCACTAAGTTCTTCATAGCGCCAATAATTTCGATCGTCACTGCAGGAGAAGAATAACCAGAGCGCGAATTATTTTTCAGACTTTGCCTTCTACGTCTAAATTCAGCAAACCAATTAAAGACTGTTGCATACCGTGGGG
>JAWWLR010000002.1:73816404-73830041 GCA_035041075.1 Acraspis erinacei
AGTCTTGGATGTCAGTGGGAAAAGTCTCTAAAATACTACACTATACGCCCATGATATTGTACTTGATTTAAACGATATTTGGTATTCATAGAAAACTATGTCTTGAAAATGGCGCCATCCGAGCTCCATCACGATGGGTTGGCAAATCCAAATTGATCTTCCGTCTTCCCTCTCCTGTCTCTAAACCTGTTGCCAGGGCTGAACCAGTTGTTCTGATATTGAGTACACTCGGAATCCAAAAATACGAGCAGTTCGGAAATGGAGAACTCCCAAGATACGAGCACACGCGCATTTCGCTTGCAAGGGAGCGCGCACTCACGCGTGCCTGACTCTCAGGACCGCGACTTTTTCAACCGCACATGTATCGTAAAGCGTAGATCTATTCAAAATTAGAAAGAATAAGCTTGTAATATTATATTAATAATAAATTATTTTACAAAATTAGCTATTTCTTAAATTAAATTAAATTTATTTCGTCAAAGTGAAAATTTATTTTTAATTTTTATCTGTATTGTTATTTACAGTATTTATTGATTTCAAGTAGACTCGCGCTTTCCGGTACATGTGCAGTATCTGTCTTATTTTTAATATTTTAATCATGATTATTTGAAGATTGCGATGCAACGAAACAAAAAATAAAGAATTAAGCTATTCAATTGAGGTTTTTTTAGCTCTAATTCACTCAGAAAAATTCGTTGAAAGACAAAAAAATTATTAACAGTAACCGGAATAAAAGTACGAGTTCTCCGTAAATTGGTTATCGTTTAAACCGAAGCCAGGAGCAAAATCATTCTATAATATCAATTTTTTGAAAACTTTGTTATATTATTATCTTCTTTTTATCAACGTATGATGCGAATCTGACGTTATAGGGAATTCTAATAAAGCTCCAATTAAACCATGAATCCCATTAAGACAGGCGACGTCAGATTTTTCCAAATTTAATCATGTTCAACAGGAATGTTCAATATTTAGTTTGAACCTTTTTAGAAGTCTTTATAACATGAAGTTCGCACCCTACGTTCTTTAAACAAATAACTGAGAACTAAATTTTCTCGAAATGGTGACGTAATAGATAGATTTTGCTGCGGAATTTGGATTGGAAAAAAAATCTACATGGAGCATTTCTCATTAATCCAGGTACTGTTCACGATTTTTTGTGATACTCTGTTATCATTTGTTATATTCTATGGGGTTTTTATTGAATTAAAGCATCAAAGAAAAAAGGATATTAATCCTGCTTATTGGAATAGAAAAGGAGAGAACATTCTTTGAGCTTCAATGAATATCTAATTATAATCATTTTCGAGCATCATAAAATATTTTTAATTTTACAGAAATATATACTTTTAATTTTCAATTGCTTTCCCTAATAAGCCATGCATAAAAACTATTTCAAACGTGGCTAAACTTATCTTGACTAATTATAGTCCAAGGGTTGACCACTAAAATCCCAGTTCATCGAGAATAAGGATGAAACAAGTTTAAAATAACAGAATATAGTAAGCTAAAGCAGAATCTTAATTGATGTCTAACCTTATCCTGTTCATACCTCCAGAAAAAGGTCACTTCTGGTACGATTTTTCGGTTGGTTCTCAGCCCATCGAGAATAAGGACGAGCAAAAGCTAACAAGGTAGTATTGATTGAGGTTAATCCAAAGCAATAGGGTTGCCACAGCCCATCATGTCCGAACCCTTGGCATTCCCTTATTAAAGCCATATTTTTGGCCTTTTTCCAGCCAACCGAGAATAAAGATGGAACCAACGGTAAAATAAATCTTGAGTTTCCTCCTAACTAATTCACCAGGGTTGCCACCTTTCATCCTGTCCGAAATATACGGCAACCCTGTTTGAAATTTGGAAAAGGGCCTCTAGGGGTAATCATGTAGCAATTTCCCTTGCAAGTATCGAGCACATGAGATATGCAATTTCTTTAAGACTTGATCTTTAAATGGATTTTGGTAGAAGATATGAAGGGGAAAGAAAAATAAAAAAGTGCTTTTACTCAACAAAAAAACATCTAGGACGGTTTCAATAAAAAAAATATGCGTCGCAGTTTACGAGGGTAATTCTTAAGGAAAAAATAAGGAAAATCCGGCAGAAAATTATGGTTGAAAAAATGTTGAAATTAAAACAAAGATTGGATTGTTTTCGAGAGATATAGTCCCAAATCTAATTTCAAAAGAATTTTAGAGCTGTCTATACCAGAATATATTCTTAAAACATTTCTTTTCTTTTCATTTATTGAAACTAATGTTTTGAAAATTAAAGAAATTTGATGCTAATTTAATAGAAAACCCATTTATTTCCTATCGCAATGCAAATAATTAAGCAAAATAAGGTTTTCATATTATAAGTAATTATTTTTCATTATTTTTTTAAAATTCAAAAAATATAATGGAAGCATTCTCTAGAAAAAATAATAAAAATTTTCTACTTCAGAAATGCCCTCATAGACTAGGTCACATATCTTTTTTTCATTGAAATCAGCCAGACTGTTATTGACTAATATCATTTTTTTTTGTATTTCTTTCGCCTTCATACAATCTACAAAAATGCGTTTCAAATTTAAAATCATGAAGATATTTCATGTATGTGGCAACCCTAGTAAATTATTTATTCAGAGAATCAGGCTTTATTTGCCGTTGATTTCCCCCTTATTCTTGCCGTCCTGGAAACCGACCGAAAATATGGACTGTCAAAACAGGTTGCCATGAGTTTCGGTCAGGTTCGGAGGTGGCTGAAAACCGACCAAAAATCGTACCGGAACTGACCTTTCTCTCCGCATCTGGATAGGATGATGTTAGGCTAACATACCATTTCTTTTCAGTTTAATTATATGCATATTAGTGTTCAATCGCTTGGATAATAATTAAAATATTGAAAACTTTCTTTGGATTGGGTTGAAATGAATTTTTCTATCTGTAACTCTTATAAACACAAATTGATATCAATAATACTTATGTTCAAGACCATCTTCAGTACAGTTAAATTAATCATTAAAACCAAATTTTAAACTACTCACGTAGCTATTAGCTTTCTTTAGTATTCCTTTGGAATCTTAAGATAAAAAAGCTGAAGGTCTCTGTGCGCCATTTGCTATTGCGCACATTCTTTAGTATCATAACAATTTTCTCCCAATATTGGCAGGACGGGTTCATGGCATACCAAGATACGATTGTCTAATTTTAAAAAATCGAATCGTCTTTTCTTATTGCAGAGTTGAGCCTACAGTTTGAATGTTTACCTAACGGTGACCCTATCCCTGGTGTTCCTCGTTTTGGAACTCTTGATTCTCCGGACAGACAAAATTCATCTGAAAGATATCTTTCCCCTGCGGAGCATCATCTTCGCATCTGGTCCAGGTCACCTCGTGCCAGACCTCATTCTGCGACCAGACCTTCTGATTCTGCTAAACATCCTCTTCATGTCAGCCCTAGGTATCCTTCTGCCAGGCACAGTAATCGACTCATACTTGGATTTGAAAACAAAGACCTTGGACTTATTCGGCTTATCCCCCACAATAATCCAAACCGGCAATTCGAAATTCGAAGGTACACTTTTCCTGCTAATAAACCAATTAAACTAAAAGGAAATAATTCTGCCAGTGAGCCCATCCCAGACGATGAACAAAAAGTATTAACACCATCCACTGGTGATGTTGTTGCAATATTGCAATCTAATACAATCCTTCGTGGAATATATACTATCCATGGAAGACGGGCTGGCATTAACTTGGAAAGTGGCGAGGTCTTCCGATTGGGCCCAGAATTAGTTAATAAAATTCCATTAGGGCGAGCTCGCCGAATCACAAAAAATTTCAAAATAGTACGTTTAAGCTACGCGTAACCTACAATTATTCAGAACATCATTTTATGAGAAATAAATTTAAACCTGAAATGTTATATGGTTTGTGTTTCCCTATTCTGTTTGTTCAACTTTTGAGACGGATTTGCGAACGTGCCAAATTCACATTATTTCTGTAATAAATTTATTATAACATCTGTTATAACAAGGGAAATATTTGTAATCGATGTAATGAAAATTATGAGAATGTGCAGATTTAAAATAGTTCTGTTTCAAATACAGTCTAACAGAATCACCTCAATTGCCCTACTACTGCGCCAAGAAACCTGCTACTTCGTTTTTCATTTTCGAATTGTGTACAAAAATTCAATCATCCCCTGTAACGCTCCATTTCCCTTCCAATCCCCCTCAATCCCAAGCACTTTATCAACTAAAAAAATATAAATAACTGCGTCCTTATTCGATTAATTTAAGAAGATCAGCTACAACATTATTAACCACTAAGTTTTTTCTAAAGTCGAAGAGATTCTTTGTCATTAGGAGCATTTACTTTTTTTAAATGTCTGCTTTTATATTTTCAGGGATTCCCCGTTTTTAAATTAATAATTTGCATTACTCTGCTTACAGCGTTTGATGAAATAAAAAATTTATTTCTTGCTATTTATTATTACGGAGGAATGCCATTAGCTCATGACAATGCTCTTTCGAACCATTTCAGGATCAAAAATTCACTGCAAAATTTAGAGAATTCCTTTATATGAAAAACTGAAGGTATTCTTCTAAAAATTTACGTGGCGCAGTGCGATAATAATGAAATTATTATTATTAATAGTGTGGACAATTTTTTGAGCAGGTTTGCCTAATTAGGTGTATCTTTCTTTCACGAATTGATTGATACATAAGTCTCATTTTTTGATTTTTTTTAGTTAACGACTTTCTGCGTTTTATTTTACATTCAAGTACGCAATTACCCTGAAACCTAGAATATTACGTAAAGTGTGATATCACTTTGAACGGGTTCATCACCTTAATTTTTTTAGTAAAACTGATTGATGAAATGTAAATATCTCAGAGCGATAAAAAAAATTGATAACATAATCACATTATCCAATAAACTGATCTTTTCTTAATTGAAGTAGTCCTGAAAACATTAACCAATTTATCCTCTAACTCATTCCAAATTCTATTATTAAATATAATACAATATGCAGTGTATATAAAATTTTGAATCTATGTTACAAATTAACCTACCAGCAAATCTGAATTCGTATTATTTAATCTTAATTGTATACTAACTGCTGTTTTCTTCCCAACTTTATTTGATTTTTTTCGAAATAACTATGCATTCGATCTATATTTCTATGAGGATAATTCAGTATGTCGATGGGTTCTACGAAGAATAGGCTATCTTTTCGTTACCGTTAAGAATTAGTTTAACTCCATTTAGCTAAGTTTTCAGGAGTAATAAATGACTCATTATTTTGCGAAACATTTTCTGCGAATTCAACACTTCAGTATTTTCTATTACAGTTTGTAATTTCATTTAGGTTTCCCCGATTTCCAAAAGGAACGATTTTTGGTTCCAAAAGAGCTGAAACAAAAGGAAAACCTTTTTCCTGAAAAGAAACACAAAACGATGAATTTATTACGAAGGAGACTCTAATTGGACCTCTAAAGGAGCAGATGTATCGAATTTGTTGTGTGTGAATGCGCCTTCATTTTCCTCTGTTTAAGATCCCTAAAGGAATTTTGGGTGTCTGCCGGTTTCTATTCAAGCTCAAATTCCAAAAGTTTTTTTCCCCAAAAAGCCGTCCTACCAAGAAGTATTTTTGATACTACTGTTGATGATTTGGGTTCACATTAGTTCCAGGTTTTTTCGGATTTAATGATCTGGGTAATAATTGAAAGATTGAAACGTTACTTCGGATTGCTTCATAATTTATTTTTGTCTCAAGATTTCGCGAAAATTATATACTTATATTATGTTCGAAGAACCGTAACATGCAGAGCTCTTAATCTAGCTCTGAACTTTCTTGGATATTTTGATTAAAATTTAGGATAAGAAAAACTTATGGCTTCACTCTGAACCGCTTCCCAGGGTGAACATCTCTCAATGCCTCAATTTGCAGAGCCTCCTATTCGTGTCAGATCCAGATTTTCCTTTTTTTCATTTGAATCTGGATTTCCTTATTCCGTTGGATTTACTAGACATTAAAACATTTCTACACTCTCTTCATTCGTAGTTAAGAAAGTACCAGAAATCTCCTAAATTGTACCACTCGATAACTTTCGAAAAAATTTAGGGATCAAATCAAGTTTTGGCACACAATTCTGGGGCCATAAAAGAAAGGCCAAGTACCTTAACCAACCTTTCTCAAACAACGGTTACGGTTTTATGCACTAAAAATGCTATGCAAAAATAAAATATTTCAATTGGACACCAAACGAAGAAAGGTAAGTTAATTTGGAAAATTTCACACGAATATTTTCAAAATATTTTTTGCTAGATATTCTCATTTTGATTTTATTTTAAAAAATTACTATAAAATAATACAAAAACTGTAATTTTAAACAAACGTCTCAAAATAGTGGTAAAAGTGTTTTGAAGAAACAAATCTGACGTGGGAAACGACATCGGAAACTGCGCCGAAAACGACGTAGGAAATAAAATCGGAAACGACGCCGGAAATTACAACGTAACCGACGTCGGCAACAAAATCGGAATCTGGGACTGAAAGAAATGTTAATTGATAGAATGAAATATATTTGAAAGTCAAGCAAATATTTTATAGGCTCCAAAGACTATTTTTTGTGGTAGCGTCGTAGTCATCGCTATGCTGGAGGTCCATTTTTCATCGAATGTTTCTGTTTCAGGTTAATCAAGATTTTTAATTATCTAATTTGTTTGACCTCGCGCATTGTTTAGGTCAAAGAAATACATTTTTTAATCGGTGGCTTATTTTTTTGCTTCAAAGGTTGAAAAATTTGATGCAGGGAAATTGTTTTATGAGTCTATACAATCTTTGCTTGATTTTAAAATATATTTCTTTCTATCAATTCACATTTTTTTCATTCAAAGAAATATTCCCCGACAACCATCATAGTTATAAGTACATCTTAAAAAAAATTTCACACCGAAACCGTAGTCGGAAATGACGCCAGAAACGACGCCGGAAATGAAGTCGGCTCCGATACCAAATTCCGATTTTGTTTCCGACGTCACTTCCAGCGTCCTTTCCGGCGTCGTGGCCGACGGAAGATTTTTCAGTAGGGTAACAAAAATTTGTAAATTGTGATCTCACTTTGAGCGAATTTAGTATCTTGGTTTTGTGTCTTTAAACTGTATCTAATGGTATGTAAATATCTTAATACGAGGAACCTGACACCTCCAATCTAATAGATAACGACTGTATATAGTTTAATGAATCACTACTATCTACATTAGTGATATTGTTAGTTAAATTTATTATACATGTATTGATCAGTTTGGTCTCTAACTTAAAAATATGATATTTCTACATAAATTTGCTTTATCCTTGCCGCTCATCCTTAATTGTGTTGGTAAATATAATAAATTTAATAATTTAATAATATAATATATACACAAAGCAGAATTTCTGAGATTAAATATCAATTCTATCCCAATCGCAATTTTCTTCCAAACTCTATTTGAGTGTTTCAGAAATAAGTGCGAATTAACTCTATATTTATTCCGATGGAATCCAGAAGATTTGCGGTACAAGATTGAGTCCGGAAAGTTTTCCTAACGATAGAGAATTCACACATACGGTGTACAACAAAATGTGTACGTGTCACTTAAAACGATAAAATATCTAATAAGATAAATCTACTTGGACTGTCCAACTAGTACAGGTGTCTCCAAATGAAAATCCTGGATCTACTTGCAATCCAAGGTTAATAGGTTGGATCTACTCAACTTTGACACAAAACTATCAAGAAGGAACCCCATCCTTTATCTGAGTCGAAGTGCCTCAAAAAGTTGCACCTTGCACAGAAGAAAATGGGGTCCTCAAGTTTAGGTTTATGAAACTAATTCTTCCAACGAATATTATTCTTCCAGTGGGTTATGAATTTTATATCAGTTTACCCCTGAAAAAAATGGTAACTCATAACTGTACACATAGAAATATTAAACACTCTTGACAATTCACGAATAACTTAAAACGATCAACTATCTAACTAGTTATGTCTGCCTTCACGTAGGGTACTGTCCTAACAATGAAGTTGCAAATATTGCACGCTTCTAGATCCGCGCGTTGAAATCCCGAGGTTCACCAATCGATCCATTCTAGCCAACCTCAAGATAGAAGAATCTTGGGGTTACTGTTGGAGCAGTTATCGATGCTAGGCATCCGCAATGTGATCAGCGTTGTCGTTTAATTTTGTCAAAATGGGTTCATGATATGCCAAACAATTGTTTAATTATAATCCTATATTGTTTGTTGCAGAGTGCAGCTCACATTCAGAGTCATTATCTAATGCCGCCTCTACTCCTCAGGTTCCTCACTTAAGTACTTCTGATTCTCCAGACACACATCATTCGCCTGAAAGTTCTTTTCCTAATGCTGAGACCCTTCCTCATGTTAGATCTAGGACTCCTCCAATCAGGCATAGCTCTTTAAAAATTCTTGGATTTGACCTTGAAGAAATTGAACTGCTTCGCCTTATTCCTAACAGCAATCCACACCGGATATTTAAAATTCAAAGATACACATTTCCTGCCGACAAACCAATTCGATTGCGAGTAGGACGCCATATTTATGGGCCCATGCCAACCAAAGAACAAAGAGTATTAACAACATGCACTGGTGACGTTATTGCAATATTTGACACTAATACATCTCTACGTGGAATATTTAATTACAATGCAAAACGGGTGGGCATAAACATGGAAAGTGGCGCAGTGTTTGATTTGAGTCTACAATTAGCCTATGAAACCCCATTAGGCCACGCTCGCCGGATCCCAAATAATTTTAAAGTGATGCGTGTAAGTCATGAGTAAGCCGAAATTCGCCAAACTATTATTTTATTAAATGTAATCGTAAAATATAATATTGTTTGTGATCCGAAGTTGGATCAAAATGTTAAGAGTAACTAGTACTTAGGATACAATGCATTATGGTAAAGTACCTAAGCAAACAATTATTTTATAATAAAAAGTTGATAAAGTAGGTCAGTGTACGATTTTATGAATTACTGCACCCGAATTTAGCTAGCCACTACTTCAGGTGTTTTGGAGCACCACTTATCTGCCATTTTTTGGGAAAATGCAGTAACTGCGAAATCAATAAAAGGACAAACCCGTTTATTTTTGGTTATGAAAACGGCTTTGGTTATTACATGCTCCGATTTACTGTATCTTGTTCATATCAAAGAATTTTGACGGTTTAAAATAGAGATTAAAATATCACTGAGAAAATTAGCCATGTAGTAAAAGTAAATTGACTGGGGAAAGTGTCCGAAAAAATTGTATAAACCTAAAGAAAATTGTTTCTAATTTTTCTAAAAGACTTCTACAATGCAATCTTAAATTAAGTTGGTAAACATGGCGTATTGGATTGAAGAAATTGCAATACATGTATCGTAAGTGTTGTGAATCGTGAAGTCACCGTTCAGATTTCCAATACATGTATCAAACTGTATGTAAGACGAAAATTTTGCACAAGAAAATGACGGAATTAATGGAAATCGTGAAATTCACGGAATTCACTGAATGCATGGAATTCAGGGATTCTCCAAATTGGGCGAATTCCCGGAATACACAAAATGATAAATTCACGGAATTTATGGCATTCACGGAATTCACGGAATGCACGCAAATGAAGGAATTCACGAAATCTATGGAATTTTCGGAACTCATTAAATTCACACAAGTCGCGTAATGCGCAGAATTCATGGAAATTCAAAGAACTCACGAAATTTATGGAATTCTTCGAATTCCAGGAATTTATGAAAATCGAGGAATTTTTGGAAATAATGGAACTAAAGGAAATCGCGAAATTTATCACATTAATGAAATTGAAGGAATTCACGATAACCATAAAATTTCCGAATACATGGAATACACGGTAGTTATGAAATTCAAGAAATTCATGAAAATTGCGAAAATCATGGAATTAAAAGAATTCGCGAAATTTAAGTAATTCACAGAAAGCACGGAATTCACGGGATTCTTTGAATTTATGGAATTCACGAAATTGAGGAAATTCATAGATTTTACGGATTTCACGGAATTAAAGAGACCCATTAAATTCACGGAATTCAAAGAATTTTCGAAATATATGGGATTCATGGAATTCATGAAATTCGTGCAATTCGCGGAATTCGCGGAATACATGGAATTCAAGGAATTGAAGGAAGTTAAGGCATTGAAGGAGTTCACGGAATTTATGGAATTCATGGAATTCGTGAAAGTCCATAAATTCCATACATTCCGTGAATTCCGTGATATCATTAAATATGAGTAAATCATTGAATTCATTGAATTCCTGGAATTGCATCCTAAAAGAAATTTTGTTCCACCCAACCAAACTATTTTTTTATTTTTTACAGAAAGTTATTTTTGATCAATTATCAGTTCCGGAGTTGTTGCGTCTACAATCAGTACGATTTGACTGATAATTAGTTAAATTTAACTAATTCAGATTTAGCGAGCATGATCCAGAGAGTTCGCCGGTTCGCAGAACAACTCCGTTGTCCTCCGACTCAGCGTGAAGGTGCCCTGGATGCCGACACATGGCCAACTTATCAGACCCAGAACTCAATTCTTACGTGCTGTGTAACTGTGTTCTAGTTGTTTTGACTGTTTTATGACTTTTTTCATGTAGAGCCGTTATAAACCCTTTAAAATTTACCAAGGAAACTGCTTATGTATATAATTATGCTGAAGATGAGACGGTTGATTTTTCTACTCGTTTTTTTCTGTTATTTTTTTATATTGAAATAATTCCATTAATTATACCCATGTGTTTCGCTCCGTGGGCAAATCTGGTTATAAAATTGAACTCAGAAAACCCGAAGATCGCGAATAAAAAAGTTAGAAGCTTTTTAATAATTAGGAAATATTTGAGGAGAAATGGTTTAGGCTTTATTTTAAAAGGAAAATTTTAATTATTAAAGATTTAAACATATGTAATAAAAGAATATGGAAGACTTTAAGAAAATATTTTCAATTTTTCAGAATTTGCAAATTGTTTATGTAAATTTAATTTTTTCTGGGGGTGAGGAAAATGAAAAACGTTCTTAAGATTCATGGGAAATTTCTAAATGATTCATTCATAAGGAATTTCAAAAGAAAATCTAAAAAAGAAAAAAAAAACGTTTTCAATTATAACAATTTTAACAACTTTAGAAAAAGTTGAGTAAATTTAAGAGATGCTCAGAAGTCTTGAAACGATAGGGAAATTTGTTTAATTTTGAGAAAAATATTTAAATAGCTTTAAGATATTAGAAAGCTTAGAAGATCTGACAAGATTAAAAAATAAGTATCCTTATATTCGAGTGAACATTTTAAATAATTTTCTATTTTAAAAAATGAACTTTAAGAAATAATTAAAAAAGGTTTTTAAACATGTCAAACGATTTCCTAAATTTTCTAAAAAGAGTTTACAAGATTTTAAAGAAAAATGTTTGAATTTAATAAATTTACAAAATAAAAACAAATAAAAAATTGAGTAAATCCAAGAAATATTCAGCAGTATTAAAGAGATTCAAAATTCATTTTAAACTTTAAAAGATTTTTAAAAATGGGGAGTTTTAAATATTTCAAAACTAAACTTTAGGAGCTTTAAAATAATTTCCAAAGTTTTCAAGAGAATAAAAAAAAGTAATACATTAAAATTTTTGGAAACATTTAGAAGATTATAAAGTAATTTAAAAAAATTTCAAATGATATTTGCAAACTGGAAAACGTTTCAGAAAATTTATCTAATATTTCTTGATCCCTTCCCAACTTCTAAAAGTGCTAAGCATATTTTAAAAAGACTTGAATTTTTTACAATATTTCCTGAAATCCTATAAAATCAAAAAATTTCTTTAAAATCTTCTATATTTTTTCCGAGACGTCTGAACTCTTTTTTTTAATCTACTCAAGAATCTTATATTTCTGGTGTCTACTTCTGAGGCCTAGCTTCCTGGAAATCCTTAAAAACCTGGGATTTCAATTAAACTTGTTTTCTTGTTTGCTTAAAAATCTTCATTTGTTGAAAATTCGTCCTTTAGGTTAGAAAATCTAATTTCAGGGTTGAACACCTTTTTAAAATTGCTGTTATCGAAAATTCGTTATTTGTATTGAGAATTCTTCTCTTTGCTTGGAATTTAGATGACTTTGTTGAAAGTTTGTCTTTTTGGTAGCAAATTACTATTCGATATTAATATTTGAAATTAAAATTTGACTGCAACTTCTTTGCTAGAAAAGTCATAGAAACGGATTCCTACAAATGACTTTAAATTATATTGACACTCTTTGAATCGGAACCAAATTTAAAGCCTAAGTTATGGTTTGCCAAAAATTCAAGGTTTCCTTTTTTAGATAAACTTAAACCCAGAAATATCAACCTCGTTGGCTCTGGTAAACAGAATTGAGCTTTCGAGGTCTTTCTATATTGTCGAACACGGTGTCGCTGTGACCTAAAAAATTATATATTGGCTGATATCGCTTTTAAAGAGTTCAGTAACTCAATTTTGGTATTTAAACTGATAAAGATCGCTTATCTACGAGATAACGAAAATGTGATATATGTATTGCATGATGCAATGTGAACATACAATCTTCATATATAACATTGAATACTCAAATTCTTGATTACTTATCATTTTTTCCTTGAATTTACAAGGATGTGGATTTACCGGAATCTCGCCTTATCCTTATTGGTCATCCTGAACTCTATTGGTACGTAAAACAATACACAACTGTGCACATATAAGTTTAAAAATACAATTTCTAACTTTAAATGTTTACATAAACACATCGTACACTCCCAACTGTACACGTGAACATATGGTACACTCCCAAATGTGCAAGTGCACATATGGTACATTCCCAATTATGCACTCGCGCATATGGTACACTGCCACCTATGAAGGTCTAGCTCAAAGCATGCAAATGAAGAAATGAACACATCTACCTTAACATATGGGACACTCTGTGCTGTGCAGGTTTATCTTAAGAGAATCAAATGTCCAACTAGATTCGTCGACGTTTACATATGGTCTACTCCGAACCGTACACGTACAAAGATTTGAACACTTCAAACTGTATACGTCAAACTTCAAATCATGGAATATCTAATGAAACACGTCTGCACAGAAAAAACAGAGGTTTCCATTTGAACCCATTTTGGTTCCAAATTCGCTGCAACAATAATGAACCTCGCTTGCGAAAAAGGAACCCAGAGAGATAAATGAGCTTTAAATGATACCACATTTGGGGTTTGAATGTATCTCAATTCTAATTGAGCCTATTGGACATTATGTTGAATTAACAACACAATGTTTACCTTAAAGCACACATGTACTTGCACTCTGATGGACATATAGCTTAATGAATATAATGAGAGTACAGAATATTTCCGCAATTAAAGAGATATAATAAATTGATAAATATCATTTGCAGGTTATATAACAAAGTTATAAATATAAAGACTTATTCATATGCAAGAAACTTTTCGTCGTAAGTCATCGGCAGTGTTCCCAATCTTGGGAACTTTTTTAACTGCGCTTGCGTCGCGTCGAAAACCCGATTGGTCATTGTTAGCGTGCAAATTTTGAATTATATAAATATTCAAATTTAATATTTATAATAAATATTG